>JNBS01002154.1:0-10360 GCA_002081575.1 Thraustotheca clavata | reverse complement strand
TCTTCTTGAGCATGGCGTATTAACATTTTGCCCAGTGACGAAGCAGCTGCAGTGTTAATCATGGCCTTGGCACCTTTGCGCTGTGCAATCACAATTTGATTCGACGAACCTTTTTTATGTTCAATAAGTTTTGTATGTTTGATATAAATTGCTGATTGAATACTGGAAATTTGCGAACTATTACTTGTAGTTATGGGATGAAGTAGCATGATTTGTTCGACCTGTTGTTATTAGAGGTAGAATATTCAATGGATGTTGTCATTGAGAAAATCATTATTTCTGGAATAGAATTTGCAGAAGTTAAAGGCGTATCTTATAGAAGTATTCAATTTCTTTTTTAGGAGACAATGGTTGATTTTTTAGAGCTGCAGAATCGTGAACAAGAATGATCAATAGATGTGATCAGATATTGTCGCTGAAGCTCGGTCTCTAACTATGTTGGAGCTTGATAACTTTCTCTACTATATCTCCTTTGTTGAGTTTCAATACCTTTGTCATCACTTTACTTGTACCAAACGGTTCTAATGTCTTGGAGGATTCTTTGTGCATCACTTTGCCTTTTTGTGGAACAAATCCAATCAATTGAAGTGGGTACAGTACTTGAAAGGTATCCTATCGTTCGTGAATTTACTCTTGATAGCAAAAGAAAACTTGGTTCAATTTTCTTAGAGAGCCCTATCAATTTTTTGTATACGTACATTGCTTCCACTGTAGAGTACTGTATTTGGGAGATAATCTTAATGACTTTTGGATTCTTGTTTTGATGTTATAGGTACCTTTGAGTCCAATTTCGGCCGGAAATATGATACTGCTTATATACTCCCGGGGAGTTGTACAGTAAACCTCACTATGGACTAAAATAATGAATTGAAAATCCAAACACTATTAAATGAAAAGTGCCATCTTCACGAAAATATAATGCTCGATTGTTTAGCATAACCTTAGTGTACTACTCAATAAACATGGAAATATGCAGCAACTTGTTTGATCAAGTTAGTTGTTTGGCTTGAAAGCAATCTTGTCATTGCTCATGTTGCTAAGATAGTCTCGAATGGCATCGACCGCTCCTTCCAATGGATAGAAAGCGCGGAAGTTCGTCTTAAAAGTGGTGTTAAGACGTGGTGCAATCTTAATGCCTTGGGTGTGAAAACGCTCTCCAAGATAAACATCCACAATATACCCTGATGGTGTCTTTTGCGACATCAAATCAAATGCTTTAATAGGCACAATTGGTTCACCTGACAAGAGTCCATAGCAGTGCAAAATTGATTTTGGTGGCATTGCTGTCAACACCGATGCAAACAATGATCCACCAACTGGATCAAATCCTACCGTAGCTCCCAATTCATGTGCCAATTTCGATAGTTTTTGTTCCCATCCGTCAACCGATGTATCCACAATATACTTGGCACCAACACCTTCAAGAATTTTTACTTGCTCTGGACGACGAACCACAGCAATTACTTCGAGTCCCTCTTCTCGGGCATGACGCACCAGCATTTTTCCAAGAGCTGATGCAGCAGCTGTGTTGATAATTGCTTTGGCACCTCTGGTTTGTGCAATTTCAACCATACCAACCACAGTGAGTGGATTAACAAAAGCAGTAGCACCATCTTCAAATGATACATGATCGGGTAGAGCAATGCAGTTAGTTGCAGGCAAAGCAACATACTCAGCCCAAGTGCCAGCTACATCAATATAACCAGCAACACGTTTATTTAACCAAGAACCAACATCGTCTGCAGCAGCAACTACAGTGCCACTAGCTTCATTACCAGTATGCTGCGGAAGTGGTCGTGTACCAGTGCTTCGATAGTGTCCTTGTGCTTGCAAGAAATTCATGGGATGGATTGGGCTATACGCAATTTTCAGAAGAACTTGACCAGGCTCAAGAACTGGTACAGGAACTTCCTGGACTTGAAAGCATGATTCCCAGCCAGGTTCAGCAAAACTCTTGACTCGTTCAACAAGCATAAGAGCTCGCATGGTGGTTGGAACTTGAGCAGACATTACGAATATCAATGAAATTTAGAAATAAACAATTTCATCAAGCTAAACTGCTCTAAACCCAACAAGCATATCCGATCCCGACTGTCTTCATCGCAGTCGATTATACCTCTTGCAACTCGTATAATCTCGTAGATTGTTACTCGATTTCACCAAAATAAACTGGCGTAATCTAAAGCGATCCAACATTTTTTAGATCGGTAGATTCTCCATCAATATATTGTCTACTTTAACTGTAAAATAAAATATGAGCAGGTTATCAATTAATCCAACATGTTAACTCATGAAACATCAATTCCTTCTCAACAAAAATCTATATAAAATAAGATGCGTGTTTCTAGACTCATACAGTTTTGATCATAGCTAATAAAACGCCATTTAGTACCTTCATTCATCTAATTTTTCATTCAATACAAATATCAAGATAGTTTTCCGTAAATAAAATTAACTTGGTCTTTGTATACTTATCAAATAATGTATGAGCCAATCACAAGGGAGTAATCAACCTTGGATATTTGGTGGTCATTAAAAGCATGTCGTCGGCAAGCAAGAAGGGCAAAGGAGGCAAGAATCGTCGTCGAGGAAAGGGCGATGGTGAAGAAAACAAGCGTGAATTGGAGTTCAAGGAAGATGGCCAAGGTATATTCTATCGTTTCTGTGCATTGTGTTGAAATTTCATGTTAGAATACGCTCAAGTGTTGCGAATGCTTGGTAATGGACGTCTTGAAGCTTACTGCTACGATGGTGTAACTCGTCTTGGTCATATTCGTGGCAAAATGCGCAAAAAGGTGTGGGTTGGTGCAGGCGATATTGTATTGGTGAGTTTGCGAGAATACCAAGATGGCAAAGTGGATGTGATTCATAAATACAATGCTGATGAAGCACGAAGCTTGAAAGCGTACGGTGAACTACCTGACAATGCACGAATCAATGAAACAAATGTGGACATGGAAGGTGGCAATGATGATGATGATTGTGGCTTTGAGTTCGATGACATTTAAACTATGCTAGTTTATATATCGTACGTCAATGTACAATTTTCATAGATATGTTTTTTTTTCCATTGCATTCTTTCTGGTGTAGAAACAAAAAACATCGTTAATTCCCCCACAATGACGACGATACTTTTCTTCATTCTTATCGCCATCTTAATCCAACTCCAAAGACAGCCATCTTAATGCTGTTTCAACGGAAGCTATAGATAAATGGCAACTGAGCAATCAATATTTCTTGATACAATTCCAGGAATGACGATGCAATTAGAACTTGATGAAAATCGTGAATCCTCAACACCAGCACCATTAAGTGCTAGTCCAAACAAAATTCGTATGCGAATTGATGCCGCCAAAGAAAAAGCGAAAGTGGTTAATTCAGGTACATGATCCTGCTTTCTTGCTGATAAAGTATATTTGTAGTATACGAGCAAGGAGAAGTAATCCACTGGATGAGTGTACGAAGTCCTGAGCTAGTTGACTTTGGACGGACTTTAGAAAAAAGAGGATTTACAACTCTTGGTAGCATAGCATTTTTGACTGAAGAGGATTTTGGACCTGAGTTGAGTACTACATTAAAGGTAAGTTATCCACAATGGACGCAAATGAATAATTTGTAGCACACATTACATGTTGCGCTAGCTGAGCTACGACATGAACTCTACCGAATGTAGTAGATACATGCTTGTTATTTAACACAATTTGAATGATGCTACTATTCCATGAGCTTCCAGAGTTTGCTTAAAAATGGACGCTCCCATTACTCCCAATTTGAACAAAAATCGAAATCCCACTACAATACACTGTTAAAGAAGGACGCTAGGAACATTGCATGAGTGGGATAATTAACGATGATCAACATGACATGGTGTAATGGGACCTGGGTGGTTTGATGTAGCGAAGGGTCTTTTACACAAACAAGATTAATGCATATTGTAGAGAACCAGACAAACTGATTCCTATAAATTGTGCACTGTACATGGCGAGCATGCTACAGATCAGCACAAATGTCATTGTTCTTAGACCAACTGGTAGCTTCCACCTAAGTTGAAGATGCTCTAAGCATCTACTGTACAGTAGTTCCTAATCATGTAGGGATTCCATGGACAAACATAGTGAGGAGTCAAGTTCTTACATTTTGTTTAAAATATTGTTATCTGGAGCTATTTCGCTGAACTGAGTAAACATTGAAGTAGATTTACATTCAAGTAGGTCTATTCATTGAAAAGTATGGAATATGGATGAGTTGATAATAGTAAAGTTTAACTTTGAAGAAACTTTTGAAAAGAATAATATTATTACATAGTGAGCTTGTTCTAAACTTGGTGGCTAACATAAACAATGATAGAAAAAAGGAGGAATGGGACAAGTACAAAAAATGTGTTGATTGTTAGCTATGAATACGACGACGGAATGTGTACAAAAGTGCTCCAATTGATAAGAGTGACGCAACAATGAGAAAGGGGATGAGTGGGGCGTGAGGTGAAAAAATTGCATTTATGTTGGCATCGACATGAGGAGTTGACCGATCAATTTCTACTTGTTGGTATCCGTTTGTACATGCGCCAGCATAAGCATTAGCGATATTAAATTGTTTGATTGTGCTGTTGAGAAATGTAATGGAAACATTCATATTCTCCATCGGCACTTGCGCAGCGCCATCAACCTTGAAGTAATAGCAACTGCCTAAAAGGCTGGTTGATCGACCGTTCACATGCATGCTTCTGACCCCTGTGTCAACATTAGTTGGCTGAAGTGCCATCCAATGTTCATTTGCTCCTCCTTTAACACAGATGTTTACCGGCCCTTGCATGGGGCAGGGCACGAACGACCAAGAAATTTTCAATCGAGTCGATCGTTGTCCTGTAATTTCATAAAAAATGCTTGGGCTCAAGTCCAAGTCTCCGTATTGACATTCTGGACAACGATCAACTATCATCACTATTCTGGATGGGGAGGAGAGGCATCGGGTGTCGATACATCGTACGCTCGCACACCGACCACAATTGGCAAGATTCATCCATTGTTTCTCATTTAAAGCAGCATAGGTAGTTTTTACCCACGAAGGAGTCCACATTAAATTACAATTTCCATGGGATGGGAGATCGAGAAGATATTCAGTCCCATCGCCAGTATATTCTTCAGTCATAGAAATCCAATTGTAATAAGAAAAGATTGGATCACTTCAAATTTGTCAACAGATCGCAAGTTGTCCATGAACGTATGCTTTGACTCAACGATATACACCTTGTGCTCGGAAATGGCAATTTAGTGTAATGCTACTCTCAATCCACAACATCGCATACAATCCCGTCATCCCTCCTGTCTAACTTATTTTTCTTGATCTAATAGAAGAGGTACTTTTCGTATCAGAACGAGGCTATGGAGAAAAGCAACACAACTAAGAACCAGTTGAATCTATTATCGTAACCCATAATGGTAGTCGCCGAACAATGGCGCTTGTGTTGGATGGGAGATGGGGATAATACTTGTTATGAATTGGGTTGATTGCATTTCGAAATATGAATATGTATCCACTGTGTTCAGATAAGAAAATGAATATACAAGCTACTTAAGCTGATGGTGGTGGCTAATGCAACAAATGATGGGCTCTTTCTTTTTGGTGGATGGGGCTGTACAATTCATGGAAACCTGAAGAGGACAAGATCTTGACAGAATCCATTAGCCCATCTGGTGTAGAAAATTCGATATGGGTCATGTACTACTGTACCCAGATACTCTTGACAAACTACCTTGTCACAGCCAAACCAACTGGGGTTATGTGGACTACTATGACCCGAAGAAAAGGAGGGCTGCGGTTGAGTAGCACCTCATCCAGGTTTTTTTGGGTTTTTAAAAATTAACCAGATTCCATCATTCTTCTGTACTTTAGCGAATATATTTTTGAAGAAATGAAATAGAAATCAAAATCGAAACCAGTTTTATTTCTTAAATACTAAATGCTACTACTACTAAATTAACTATTCTACTCTACTTGTTTTACATTTTGACATCCTTTGAAAATAAAGCCAAGAGAATCGACAAGTCTTCTGGACTCCATTCCATACTAAGAGATGGATCCATATCAAATTCTTCATCAATAGACAATCGTACAAAGTCTTCTTCAAATACTGACGGGGTTTCAACATCAGTCTCATCAGCAGAATCCATGCTTTCAAGGTACAATTCAAATTCTGGTAGAGCTGGGCGTTTGCTCGAATATGGAGCAAAACGTTGAGATTTTCTTTCTTTCTTCATAACACTCGAGTTTCTTGGGGTAGTAGGCTTGAACATTGTCATGACTGCAGCCATTTTAATTGTTTGCAAAAGTTGTAAATTGAAAAATGAAAATTACAAACCAACATGCAACAGTGTGAGCGTGCAAAAGATTAACATTCATACCTGATGTATCCTCCTCAACGATCTGCTTTCTCTGCTTAGCAAACGTACTCGCTGGCTACTTAAATCTGCCCTAGCCCACTCTTCTATGCTACCCCACGTCTGTTCTATGTTGCTGGGTTTATGATTTCAGTCCTCATCCGCTTCTACAACGTCCGAATGCAACTCTATATGCGACTTGCAAGTAATGTGGGATTTCCAAATGTAACACGCCATTGACATGTGCACTGAAATATGGATAACCACCAGTCAGATACGAGCATTTCTCTTTCAATATCCTCCTCTATCTTCGTCCTGTGTCTTCTGGTGATGCTTGTTGACCATATGCCACAGAGCATCAGTTGTTCATTTCGTTCGATTCGACAGGTGTGTGTACATGTGACGAAGCAAAGGCTTTACAATCAACCCTGGTTTCTGACCAGCAAAAAAAATAAAGTGTACGTAGATTATCGAAACAGTACACAGCACAATCATAATCATGTATCCTCCTATGCCAAGATGTGCTGAAGAGGATGTAGCCAGCTGGAGTGATATTGCAAGCTTTACAAACTACTATTAGTGCTTTCGAACGACTTTACAGACAGAGACACAAGTAGAAATTGTTTGTACACCCAAACGAATTGAAATCTCAACGTTGTCGTACACAAAGAACGCTTCTTGAAGTTGATTTCATAGTTGGATTATGGCATTCGACGTCATCCAATAGCTACTACTATAGAAATAGAGTTGGATACTAGTGAGAGAATGATATTAGCCGGTGCGACAAGAGAAAGTCTGCAGTTGACATGAACCGTCATCCAACGCATGGGAGTAGTATGATATAATGGAAATTGGTGTGTTGGACAAATGCAAAATATTATCGTTTGAAGTAGCCCGTCTGGTCTGATAGGTAAATTTCTAGGTTGCATTTACCGATGGATGAATGATTAATTCACGCTTACACGTCGTCAAGTAGGAAATTTTACATTGTTTTCATGTGTTCGTGTCGCGGACCAGGACAATTCTTGTAGATATTGTCTGAGAACAATAGAGAGCCCTATCCATATAATCCTACTGCTTCGTTTATGTTTCAGCTGCAAGAACGGTTTATCATCATCTCATCTTAAAAGAGCAACCATTTCTTGCGTGGCAACTGCTGTTTCAGCATCTTCTTTTGAGCTTCGATCGCTGCAATGTCAGCATCGATTGCATCAATTTCACGGAAGCCTTGTCGTTTCTCAAGTTGCAAAGCTTGTTCTTTCAAACGCAATGACTTCAATTCAGCTTGTACAGCGGATGTTTGAACACTACCACGTGCACTTCGAGGTGTATAATTTGTTGGCCATGTCGACTGTGGAATTGATTCACCCGGACCAAGTTTTGGTGCTACTAACAAGACGAAATGATTGTACACTACCAACCAACAAATTAGTACCTGGAGCTACGTTTTGTACAGCAATAGAGCCTGTCGACACAGGTTCCTCTACATCAACAAAGTCCACTGCAGCAACACGATCATTTGAATGACCAGCCAAAGCTTGCTTATGCACAGCATCCATATGCACATCAGGCGATACCTCAAAGCTCACAGTCTTGCCCGATTGCATTCGTACTACAGCTTTTAATGGTGTTTTGATAGCTGATGCTGAATTTACGTCAGGATCGGCATCACCGATATCAGTACGAGTTTCAGGGGGTGGATAAATTGAAACATATTCGTGAATCGTGTCTAACAAATCAGGATATTTGTCTTGAAAATGTTCACGAAATTCAACATCTTGACGTAGATTATGCACAAAGTAAGCAGCCGTAACACCAGGAATACCAACAACGATGCCATTGAAAATCGCTAAATTTCGCTTCCAGTTGGACTTGAGTGCCATTTTGCCTTTCAAATTTGCTGGTCAAGAGATCACTTGAGAAAATAAAAACTTGAAATTTCTATACACGATACAAACCACAAGATGGTTTAACATAATTAAAACTTCTATTTCTAATTGGTTTTCGGATAAACTCTTTCCATTTACACTAAAAGAGAAATCGAGTTTTACAGTATTAATTTGAACAATAGTTGAGAAGGCAATGAATGAATCGGAACCAAGTATCGGATATCTCTCTGCATCATATTGGTGTGGTCTTTTAATTATGATCATTGGTGTGATCTTACCACTTGCTTATATGTTTTTACAAAATAAAAAAGCATTCAAGAGTGTTCGAAGAGATTAAAGAAAGTAGAATGTTAAATTACATTAAACTTTCATTGAAACACGTTGTGTTGAGCTCAAAGAAAATTTCTCAATACGAATGCGTTCAAGATTTTGTTGCTGTTGTAATTCTGCTTTGACATTTTGATATCTTTGCAATAAACGTTCAAGATCAAGTTGACGTTGTTTTTTTTGTTCTTCACGTCCACTTTGAATACGTTTTTGCAATGCATCTAATTCTTGACGTTGTCGTTGTTTGAATTTAACTTCACGTTGAAACATTTCTTGTTGTTTGGAATTACGCCATTTTTCCATTTCCCATGCTTCCAATGCATCAGCTTTAAGTTTCATTTTATGAGCTTCAGCATAACTATATCCATTTAGTCTATTTCATTTAAAAGTTTGTACTCTTTTTGACGTGCTAAATGTTCTTCAATTTTACGTAAATTGAGTAATTCTTTGGAAAATTTCGGCTTTGTTTGTTTTTCCAATAATTTTTGTTGAAATTCCAATAATTCACTCTTATGTCGGTCCTAATTACACTACAATCAAATTGTGAACTTTTTAATTGCAATACCCGCATATTCAGTACCAATTCCTCAATATTTTGTTCATATTCTTCCATTTTCTTATCCCAAACAACATTAAATTGTTGAAATTCCAACATGTGTGCCTCTTCGACACCCAATCTTTCAGCTATTTGTCTTGATCGCATCGCTTCTTTACGACGATTTTCTTCGTGAACTTTTAATTCCTCAAGTCGATTCTTTGCTATTTCAGCTTCGACATATTTTCCTTGTTTTTCACAATTCTTTCGATGCTCTTCAAGAATCTGTAGAAAGTCCGCCACCGCAGAGTCTTCAACATCACCCATTGTATTTCAGCAACTGCCATGCAAAGTACATGCTAAAATACCCATTTAACTGCTTTCTATTTTGAAGCTTAATATTTATAGTTTGGAGTTGCAAGATTTATACTTATGTACAATTGTACAGCAACATACTAAAAGATAAAATGGTCCATCCTATTATATAGAGGACAAATTTAGTGTTTCTGTAAAGTATCTAAATAATTCACAACTAATTTTTTGTTAGAATTGTTAAATTGAACTAAATACTAAAGTAGCTTTTTATCAGGTTTTAGTATAGTTACGTCTTAAAGTAGTGCAATCCGTTTCACTATTTTTTATGATAAAACCTTATTCCATTTCTGATAAAATGCACTTTGGTACGCTTGCTGGAATTACTTATATACTCTCCTCTGTATTTCTCAGTGTCATTTATGTTGTCATCTTGACGCCTAGCTTTGCAAATGATTTGTGGTGGGCGAATTATACTTTAAGTGGAACACAAGCACTTCTTATTGATATTATTAATCAATTTTTGAATACAAATACCAATGGGTCTTTTGATGTTTTGAGTCCGGAAGCTATTATGTTTAAAGAATATACTAGTACTCAGTCGTATGCTACGTTATATTTCCCGTACATTCATACTGAAATACTGGGTCGATTGACTTCTATTGAATATGCTGTGAAGAACTTAAGACAATTAAGTCCATATTGGACAATGAGAATGAATGTGCAGTATTGCTGGGTAGATTTTAATCAAACTTTTGAAATGGCACATACTGAGCTTCGACAAGCTCGATGTATGGTAAATTATCGACAAAATGCTGCAGTGCATCTAGAAGCTGTTCTTCGCAATCAACAATGGAATACTTTTGTCACTTTATGGGGTGGAAATGGAATTCGTTTTAATATTGCTGTAGAACGTGGAT
>JNBS01002153.1:0-15042 GCA_002081575.1 Thraustotheca clavata | reverse complement strand
TTCTGTCAGTCATCATCAAGCTATTGTTGCATACTTGGCGACTAATTCAATTTCTTGAATAGATTTTTGCAACTCATTAACATCGCGTTTGTGATTTAATAACTTTTTGACTGCAACCATTCGACCTTCAATTTTCCAAGGCATACTTCCCCAAACGCACCAGAAGCCAAAGATTTAATAATTGATACTTCACTAGTAGGAATACGATACATTTCAAGATTGCTAATATCTAAACCAGAACTAGTGTCATCAACTTCATTGTTATTTTTTCGTCGCCAGCGCCAAACGATAGTAACTAAAGGCACAATAGCCACAGAAACTACAACAACAATAATAATTGTAAGTGGGCTTTTACTATCACTTGATTAGGATGGTGGGTTTGTTGACAAAGGTTTAAGTGGTATTTTTGAACAAATATTTTCAATATCATACAATGCAAAATCAATGTTTAAATCCATATCATGCAATGCACAACTTGTGTAATTGAATAAGACACAGTCAATCCAGAAATTATTGCATTGCAATAAGCATTACGACAATCAGTGGCAGATAGAGTTGTCGAGTTAAAACTATCACCAGCTCTGAACAATTAGAAGCCTTTGATTTCAGAGCAAGTGGATTTAGAAAAATTTGCATTGGAGCAAGGCATTTTGACATTCTCACAGATATAATGAAAATGAAGTATGATCCACCGACCATCTTGATTTATAGTACCCAAGGTGCAAATTTCAATCTGATGCAAATCATCTAACGACAACACAATTCACACATCGACAAGTAATTTTACTGAGTACCTCACCTAGAAATAAGTATTGTGTTAAACTATTCATATATAAGCTCGTCGTACAAAATTCAACATTCTGACCTAATAACTATATACATAACATGTGTCTTACTAGGATAACTTCATTTTTGCACTATAATCTCTTTTGCAATATGTCAAATAGAAAATCCAATTGAGCAATTGCAAATTTTAAAATTTCATCAGATTATGATTTGATTTTGTACAAACGATAGCATATTTACAATTTCACTCCGATGAAGCTATTGCTTGGTATTTTTGCTGTGTTCGTCTATGCTACTGATGTGCCTGATTGCTCTGATGAAATAAGTCAAAAGGTGGTGGAAGTCGCTTCTAATAGTCATGCTGCATCATGCACATCCAGTGCATCTGGGCAATATACTTGAGTCGCATTTTTATCTAAAGGAAAAAGTAGTCAAGCAGTGGCAGACAAAATACTGTCAATACAAAAATGTCAAGACTGGCACAGCGACCTTGTTCGCTTGTTTGATGACACAACTGATTGCAACTTTGCAGAATTTTCCTCAAAGCAAGTTTCTAGTATGACTCTTCCTCAATTTTTACAATTCATCACAGAAAAAAATTCGACTTAAGCAACTACTGCTATAAGTTTTGCTGGTTATATCAAGGGTGCGAGCTCAGCAACAAATCAGAAATCCAACACAGAAACTTTGTCTTTGCAATTTACCGCAGTGATTATAGCTGTATTCATTGGTGTATGTTAGCTATAAAGATGACAATCCTCTGTTTGAAGCTTTATAGTTAAATATTTTTTGTGGTATTGTTTCAATGAATGATGATGATACGATGTCGTGCATATGTAGTATCAAACTAGTTGCCAGCAAAATAGTATTTAAGGCTTTTAATTTATACTTGATATGGTAGACTACAAATTTCAATGTTATACAGTTATGATAAGCAATGTCAATAATTCATTTCAATAGTTGAGAATTGTTATTTCATGTCATACTGAGTTCGTTTTAAAAAAGATTTACATGTGCAATGATATTGTTTATACCAACTCATAATTGATATTGTAGACTGCAAACTCATCGTGAATTTTTCAAATTTTCAAAATATGATTTTTTTGTAGATACTGTGTTGTCGATTGTTCAGTAAGCTTATAGATCGTTTTAACATATTTAAACTCATCTTAGATTATAAAGGAACGAAATTAACAATTGGCACTGTGGCTTTTGCCTTCGCAGTTTCCTCAGCTTATACAATTCCTAGTTGCTCGGACTGCGTACTTTTGCAAATTGGTGATGTCGCTTCAAACGAAAATGCTAAAGCATGTGCAACTACAGCATTAAATAAAATTTTAGCACCTGGTCAAAATGCATCAATTTCTATTATATTCCAATGCAATATTCCTCAAAAAGTGTCAGAAAACATCCTTTTGGAGCCAAAATGCCACGACTGGTACAATGATCTTGTTCGAGCAGTCAATACTACATTAAATTGTAAATTCGCTAAAATTACTATCGCCGAAGTATCAAGCATGACACTTGCCGAATTTTTACAATCCCATAGCAGCAATACCACAACTACAAGTATAGAATCGAGAGCACCAACAATTACTTTATCTTCTGCAATTGCTATTGCTACTGTCATCACAGTTTATTTTTTCTAACAGCACAATATACACTGAAAACTACTATATAATTTACTTTAAATGTAGTACCAAAGGTAATACAATATAAACTTGATTAACTTTATATTTACACGATCATGGAAGCCGTGGAAGGAAAGCAGAATAAAATTCATTAAAAATGGTAAAATTCCACGAAGATAAGCTTTGTAGCATAGTTCCATTTTGATCCATGGAGCAATGTGGAAGCAATGAAGAATTATAAAGATCCATAAGTTTTCCATATACAATTTGACAACTTGAACTGTTTAAAAAGGCAGTCAATTGATTTGCTGTAATTGATGAGGGCATTGCCATTCCATTTGTATCATTCATACATTGAGCTACTGATGGGTCTTTAACCAAAGCAACTAACCCATCGTAATACGTTTGTGTATTGACAACCTTACAACTGACAGCATGGTCAGCAGAGCTATTAGCAAGTACACACAAGACAACAATTAGAACTATCATTCGCTTGATCATTGCCATTGTGCAATTATTACGTTCAGACAAATTGCAACTAACAGCTGCAGTGTTTTCCCACAAACTCTATCCCACTATATTCTGATCTCTGCTTGGAGTTTGCTTTTGTTAGCTTCTTTTTACTTGGATTTTCACCTAAAATTGAATATTTATTGCTACATTTTGATAGCTCTAAATGTCAAGTTTAAAATTTAAACTTTCAAAGTACTTCAGAGCCACCCAACTTTTCTCATTTTTTAAATGACCAAAGTGCAATGAATAGAGCTCGTCCAAACCTCTCGAATGCTTTGAGGCAGTCAATTTTTGAGGATATGTTGTGCTGGAAAGGAACTGATCGAAGAGCAGAAAAAGAAGCAATGGCAATTTTGTGTGAAAAATATAAAATTTGTCCAAGCACAGCAAACCGAATTTATCGCCGAGGATGTGAGAATAAAGCTGCACCTGGGTTTTCAAATACAATGTCAAAAATTAAAAGTAAGTCTGGAAAAATTCCAAAATACGATGTTGCGATGATCAAAGAGAAAATTTAAAAGATACCAAAATACAAGAAATTATCACATCGCGAATTGGCTGCTACTATAGGAATTGCTCCAACTACTTTACACCGATATATGAATAGACCACAGAAAAGCTCATCTGACAAGACTTTGTAATAACAAGCTTGAAATGATTCGTATTTCATAGTTATTATTGACAAGTTGATAGGTACTCATATTACTGTATCATGATAGCTCTTATCATGATATTCACTTCTTTATCTCTTTATTTCACAGCAGATAAGAGCAATTCAAAAAAATTGAAAAAGATTCCTCTACTATGAAATAGATAATCACAAATCAAAGCTTTGGAAGCAAGAGATTGATATAAAATAACTTGATCAACACATATTGGATAAATTGCTTTTCGATTCATGCTTATTAAACAATTCCAATACAGATTTCCCCCAGAGTCTAATGTACAGCAGCCAAGAAGATTTCTTTTCAATTCATGCATATATTGATAGGAAATGCGTTAAATGAACACTTTATTCTGATATTCCTCTTTGTCGCGAATAACAACAGTATGCAGTCTATTGTATTGAGATTATGAAAACAATTTGATTTTAAAATATTTACAAGTTTAATTACATACACACAATACTCTTTCAAATACCAATTCTAAACTGATGTAGCATTTAACATGACGCTCTTTAATTGATCAAAAGTAACAGTAGCCAATGTTTTAATGTCAAGTCCATCACTGTTAACTGCACAAGATTGTGGAAATACATCACGGTACACATGTACAAGCTCATTAAAGACAGCTTCACAGTCTTTACTTGCAAAGAATGCAACAACCTGATCGTGGGTTGGTGCCAAAAGTGATAATTGTAAAAATACTTTGTCTGTCATTTTGGCTGCTTGCATGCATGGCAATAACGATGGATGACTTGTGACGGAATTAAAATAATTCGAATAGAACTGATCGCCTTGACAAGAAGGCAATGGATCATTTGCTGCCATTGCCAAAGCAAAAAGAGCATATAAGAACTTGACCATTTCTTAGCCAGTTCAATTTGTTACGAATAAAAAGCAAAGTACAAAATTACATTACAGAGGTACTTTGGATTTCTATCTGATAATCAGAACCTTGCAAAATAGATATGACAATTTTTGTATTTTTGCTATACCGTCATCCATTGTGTTAATGAATAGTTTTTCATGAACGTATCGTGTAATTGTTCAAAAGTTATATTTCCCAGTGTTTTGATAGAAGTTCCAGATGAATCAATAGCGCATAATGGCATTTTTTCAAGAAAAACTTGAGCCAAAGATGAATATAATAATTTGCATGCAGCACTTGCAAAAAAATCATTTAATTCAACAAGTGTAAGAGGTTCATAATAGTCTTTGTTCATATTGGAATCGGCGATACATAAATTAAATTCAGGCAATGCATATAATGGTTGAAAATAGCTGTCAAGATTTTCCAAGGTGCTACATAAATGTGTACCATTTATATGAGTCTCTTGTGGAGGTAATCGATGTGGTGTAAATTGAACAAGGGCTAATGCTATGAGAACAATAATAGTCACGATTGCTGTAATCCATGGCCCCATTGCAAGTTAGACAATGAATAAACAATGTCAAGTTTTCCATTACCAAATGTACATACGCTGTACGTTTTTAGACACAAAAGCCAACGCATTTCTCAGCCAAGAGCTCGTCTCATTGTGACCTTTTTAAAAGGTTAAAATCTATTGATCCTCTACCTTTTTCCTATGATTACCGTGATGACTCAAATAATACGAACCATCATGTTTTTAAGTATAGTTTTCAAACTTTAAGATTAGAGGATTGAGCACTTTTACATGACAATTTCTAAATGATTCTCAGGTATAATTTTCGTTGCAATTGATAATTCAGTACTTTGAGTCTTGCATTTTATCATTTCAGTGAAGTGGTACGTTTAAGAGTTCAGTTGTAAACTAAAGTAGCACCGATTACTCCAGATTTTAAAACATGGCGTCGGCACCATGTTCGCTTGTGTCGCTCTACGCACCAATGTCCAATGCATTAACGAGTAGCTACTTGAAGCCATGTTTTAAAGAAATTGGTGTTGATTATACAGCGTATTGTGAAGGTGTATTTCCAACAACTGAACAATTTCAAAGTATTTTCGTAATTTCAAATTTTGAAATTCTAATTTTTTGGTAGAATTTGCTTTGACTGCTGATTGCCAATCCTTTTACAAAGACCTCCAAGCTAATTTATTAAAAATTCCTGAATGTACTTTGACCAATACACAAGGAACGATCAATATTCATCAGTTGAGCAATGTTCCCATTCAAAATTTATTGGCATTTACATACCCAATATCTCACCAAAACTCGACCACTTTAACTCCTGGCATCATTCAGCAATTGAATACAAGAAATACCCCATTGCCTACAACAATTGTATCCTCAGCCAAAAGACAATTTCCTTGGTTAAGTTTTTCAATTGCAATTATGATTTGGATACTAACCTTGTAACATTAATTTTATCAATTTTAAGCTTCCAAGTTCATTTTCAACTTTGTTGAAACATAATTTGCTTGTGGTTCTTTTTCGGTATCACAACTCCATCCTTCAGGACGACAAAAACTACGTAAAGCAGCATGGCTTTCAGGGATATCTTGTGGATGTAATAACCAAGTATCCGAGTAATCAAAAGCTGGGCTAACAGCTTCTGATACAAGTCCAAATCCATCTTGATTGCTTGAATCAACCAATTCAGCACCTTTCCACCAACCTCGAGGACATGTAAATTGCAATACTTGTCCTTTATGCAATTCTGGCCCAAGAATAATTTCTTGTATTTCCAGTGTATCTGGGTTTACAATCACATATCGAATGGCTTGTCCAGCTTGCCAAGAGTGAGCAATTTCTGATCGATTGATGTGGATGAACATAATTGGCAATGGCATTGTGATCATGTAAAAAATAGTTGAAAAACAACCTCGCACAGGAGGACCTCCCCAACCAGGAGTCTCAATTTCGTGCACAGAGCGATGCTGCACAGCGTAATACCCATTTTCTTCAGGGTGCCGAAGCATAGGGATGTTCTTGATGTAGTACTCAGCCATCACTTGGGTGAAAGCAATCAATATGAACAATGAGCTTCAACTTGTCATAAGAGGTTCTATTGTGAAAAAAGGTGATGAAATGCGATATTGGTTAACGACACTATCAAACGGTCTATCAAATAGTATTGTAATTCTTTTCAACATAAACAGAAATATACTTAAAGATTCTTGCTTTATACAGTGAAAAGAGTTTTTTGCTCGTTGGACAAGTTGCTGTTGACAATCTCAAGTACACTTCTTATCAACACCTCCTCATCCACCACTTTTATAGCATGAAAAAACAATGAAAGAAATATACTTTATGTAAATCGAAATACCCAAGCTTTACCTTACCCATGCATATTGTAGATAACCATCATCTGTGAATCCATTGTTGAGTGTGTTAAAGACATGCTCCATGAAGAGTTGCAGTCACCACATTTATGAACAAAAATGACAATGAAAAAGTTGCATCATCACAAGCCTAACAGCCTAGCCTTATCTTTATTATATCTACTACACTTTAGCTCTTTTCAATCCTGCAAACACTGCTACCATCATGCAGCATGCCCAATGAATAGATCACTGCTGCTATTTTCCGATGAAAATCATGATGAAAAATTCGCCGCGAAGAAAATAAATAGCCTAGCCTTATCTCCATTATATCCATTATGTATAGCTCTATTTGTTGCTGCAAATACTGCAGACGCGAAGGAGCCTGCCCCATGAATAGCTCTCGACGACGATTTTTTCGGTAAAAACCTCCATGAAATCTTTACTCCAGTAGAAACTAAATAGCCTAGCCTTATCTTCATTGTATTTACTATACATAGCTCTGCTTGATGCTGTGAATGCTGCAGGCGTGAAGGAATCTGCCATATTTACTACTAATTTATTAATGAAAATTACAATAAAAACCTCGGCTATGGAGAAAGTAAATAGCCTAGCCTTATCTTCTTGTATCTACTATCCATTGCTCTACTTGATGCTTTGAATGCTGAAGTTGTGAAGGCGAATGCATCAAGAAAAGATGGGTACTTGACAGCAACTGGTCTTATTTCCATCTGGAGAAAGACAAGCATGGCAGTAGCATCAAGAAGTTCGTCTGCAATAAGTGGACGAGAAGGAGTTCGTATTGTATCTACAGGAGCGATTTGGGGCTATGTGATTGTTGGGCTATCGTTTGCATTTTTCATGACATTTTTGTACATTTCGAATGACAATATTGTCCACTAATTGTTTGCATAGGTATTTGATCATTGTGGCCAAATTATTACCAGCTCCAGAAGCTCCAGAAAACTTTCCAATGATGGAAACAATACGTCATGATCATTTTTATTGTTATATGATCCCATTAACTATTCCAGCAGCATTTATTGCCATGTATGTTAATTGGGTTAGTCTCAAATATTTTCGACACAATTAAGCTACAAATTGATTGTTTTGAATCAAATTTTTTTCTTTGGCTTTGCGTAAAAGGTATCGTAAAAAAGCTGCTTGTTGTGGTGATTTCTTAATCGCTTCCAACTATATAATATTATTATCATCCATTCATTAATACATACCGTCAAAGGCTCTTTCTTGCATGCTGCTTGAGCAACTTTAACATATTTGTTAAATTTTGAACTATGTTCTGGGTATTCTTGAGCATGGGGACCAATTTCCCAATTAAAAAGATTAAATCCAACAACAACACGATGAGTATTTTGTGGTAATTCAGTGACTGGAAAACTTCCATGAGGAAAATTTCCATCCATAATAACACCACGTTTATACTTGTATGGAGCAATCAAATAACTTTTATCTTTTTCCATCTATCAAATACTATCATAAACCAATTCTTTTTCATACAATTTGTACCTGTTCTTGACTAGGTAATGGTGCAAATGCTTCTTTATACCCATGTTCCTATAGTAGAATTTACATTGCTGTAAATATATCGCTAAATTACCTTGTAATGTGCTAAACCTTTGGAATTGGCATAAAAATCACCACCTTTCATTATGGTTGTTGCTGAAGTATTTAATGGACTCACATGCAAAGTAGCTCCATATTTAGGAGGATATGTAATATTAGTTTGGTACCTAAACATACTTATGATTTAACTTGATAAAATTTTCTACCGAAACATTTCAGCATAATCCATGTGATAATTGACGGTGTCATTGACACTTGATGTAATCACCCAAACAACAACACCATGCGTGTCTTCCCAATCTGCTGTAGAAATCGCCTATAAAATACTTGAATATCTTTAAAATGTACAAAAATTACATTGGAATCATACAAAAATGCACGAATTGCTAATAAAGCCAGAGTATGTCTTTCAGCTTCATCTTTCGATGCTGGATAAGCTTGTAAATTGTTGTTTTTAACATCTAAAGTTGGAATATAAACACCCCAAAGCTTTGCAGCCACAGCACTGGCATAAAGAGAATCTGCAAGTGAATCTGGTACAGCATTCTCGATAATACGAAAAAGCCCTGGAGTTGTTTTAGGCTGGTTTAATACGATTTTGCCAGCACTAGCACTAGCTGAAGGGTGAAAGCCATCGTCCCACTCAACGAGATTGTTGTTCGTTCGCGTCCAGGCAGGTACTGAGCTCATTGTCGCTAATTTTGAATTAACGATCGTTCGGATGCAGAGGTATGCAGCAACTCTGGGGATGGGAAAGACAGACTTTAAAAGCTTGTTGAGAGACGCTAATAGACACTAGATACAATTGCTTTTTGGCTAAAACAATGATAATATTGACAGACACTTTTTATCAACTTTTAGGTTGAAATAATAGATATTTAATCATCTAGACAAGATAGAAAGTGTAAAGCATGGGCTAAAGCTTTCTTCGAGAAGCTAATTGAAGCTAGAAGCATTGGTTTTGTTTGATTTTGTACAGAGAAAATGCTAATCACTTTTTCCGAATTCTTGATTTTAGAAAATGATCGATTTCATCAAGTTTAGAAAAGATTGAGGATTGAAAACATGGGCTAAAGATTGCTTTAAGAGTGTATTAGAGGCGAGATACAATAGCTTTGCTTGAAATTGTCTGTGGAAAACACTAGTCAAATTTTCCGATTTTTTCATATTGGTTAATGGACGATATCTACGAAACCAAATGAAGTCAAGTGCTTCAAGATTGGGCTAAAGGATGCTAAGGGGTATTGCTTTAGGCTAGATACATTGGTTTTGTGTGCTTTTGAACAGAGTAAATGCTAGTCACTTTTTTCAGATGGACACTGATAGAAAATCACTCTTTTCTGGATAATTCAGAGGTGCTGAAGGATTTGGATAAAGCTGCATTGAAAATCAATGAAAAGATATTGTAGGTAGAAAGGCAATGAATTAAATTACCATTCACGATTCGCAATAAGTTGTTCAATATCAACTTGTTCAAAACCGTACGCTTCAGAAATACATCCTATTGCCATCGCGATAGCTTCACGAGCTACAGTATCTATGATACATCCTTCTTCATTAAGTTCTTCTTCCAAAAGATTAAAATCTTGTGTAGTTTTTTGTGTCAATTCCGTCAAGTCTTGAATTGTTTTTGGTTGTGAGGATTCAATTGCACGACAAAGATCACGTAAATATTCTTTTCCTTTGGCAATTGATTCTTTTGGATAAAAAGTGCTATTGTCCAATTCCTTTAAGAATTCAAACGTAGCCATGTTTTCATTAGAGATAGCTTGTGTCATGAGTCGCAAAAAGAAATGTAAAGCTTGTTTGCAACACTTTACCTTTTCTTTTCATGTTACACCAGATGCAATCGTCAATTCATACCTATTTTATCACTTTAGCATTGTGGTTGCTTTGTGCAGATTTGGATAGATTCGTCCAATATGACAAATTTGACCTTAAATTTTTTTTTGAAATTCGATGATTGATTAATTATCGTATCGTAAAAATGTACTTTTCTATGGCATTTGAAGCAATTTAAGCTTTGGATAACGTGGTGCAAAAGGAATTTCTGCGGGAAAGACACTCTCGGGAGGATTTTATCCATATGTCGTACTTTGTCCAAAAAATTTTGTCCAGTTATTTCAAAAATGACAGGCATCCCATGTCCAAGTTGTAAGTACTTTAACCTTCCAGTTATGAACAAATGTGTCATGTGCAAGGCAGAAATGCCGTCAGATAAAGAAAAGATTCGTGTTTTATATGAACAAGTCCAACGTCTAGAGGCTAAACTTGTTGAATACGTTAATGCTGAAGAACCAACTAAAGTGGTAGAAAGTGCGACAGTAGCAACTACTGCACCACCCTCTCGTAAAATCTTTTATAACAAACGAGAACAATATTTTACTGATCCAATCTTATCTGCTCGAAGAACAAATAAAGCAGCCTCGCATGTTGCTCAAGTGTTTGGCAATCATCGTCAATTGTCATGTGTGTGGTGTTGTCGATCCAAACATAATACATCTATTGCTCATTCCCGCCATGGTTTTAAAACGTCAATTATGTGTCAAGAATGTCAAGTACCATTATGTCAACGAGATCGATTTAGTTCTGGTGCTACATGTTTTGAAGAATTTCATGCTGCTCAAGTATTAAATCAACCATGTGCAGTCACAAATATTATGGAAAGTGATATGAACATCACGTCAGGACCAGTCAAAAATAAACGTTTTGCTGGACAAAAAGTGCCAAAAAAAAGATCTAAAAGTGGCTATATCTTAACAACAACCCCAGCTAATAGTAATAGCCTCAAGGTTAATTCAACTACTCGTCAAGAAAACAATATCCTTTAAAGTAGCCAGATTTAACAAAAGGTTTTTCTGTTTAAACTTAAATGTGATCACATGACAATTGAAAGTGATTGACATGAAAATCCATTCAAACAGAACCTTAAAACGCAACCCAAAGTGACTACATATTTTCATGCGCTATTTTTTTGCACATGAACGTCTCTCGTGTTGCCACGTCACGTTGAACGAGCTTAAGCTTTGACGAGGTTCTGTCACGTGATGTCAAGAAGACGTTTAGCTATCACGAAATAAGACACTAACTTCTAATTATTCTCAAGTTGAATTCATGAAGATAGCCGATGCAATCAAACTAATTCTCTCGAGATTTTCACAGAAGTCCTAAGTAGTTTCAAGTCGTTCATAAAGAGTTCGAGCACTTGGTGTGCTCCACTCATGTCCCAATTCATATATTTTCTCTGTCTATTCACACCCATCTTTTCCACGTTTGAATGGTTTCTTCCACACGATTTTCATCATCCATCCAATATATTCGATTCCATCAATTATGTAAGTTATTCTAAATATCTTTATTAATTGTAAGCATACTTTATTCCTCTTTAAACATTTGGTATATACATGAAAAGATGCATGATCATCTTTGATACAAAATGATCTAATTCGTTCATGTCCATTCGGTGAAAGTGATGTGAATTTAGACCTGTCAAAAGGGCAAACAACTGGTACTGTATTTTTTTAAAAGCACAATGTGACATACAAAGATGTATATATAATAAAAACGGTCAATTGATTAGTAATGATTTAGTAAAAAGTGCAAAGAGCTTCGCAATGCTTCTTTGTGCTTCAGTATAAAGTCAACCTTCGTGAACTTGATGCTCGTTGTTCATTTCCGAGTTTAACTCGGACACTTCTCTTCCTCCTCCATCTCTTCTTTGTGTCAATAGCTGATTGTGGCGTTGACAAGCATTTTACAAAATATGTTGTACATGAACATTGATCCGATTGAAAAAACGACAGCTAATCTTAAACGACGATGGTTTAATGAAGATAGTGACTATGAATGTGAAGAAGAAAACAATCAAGAAATTCGTCATGATTTGGATGTGATTAAAGCCAATGTCACGACAATGCAATCGCAAGTAGATCGTGCTGTCCAAGATGTTGAAAAATTGATGCACATGATCATTGAATTGGAAAAATTACGCCAACTCAAGCGCCAACGCACCGCTATGTAATAGTACGATTAGAGTAGATAAGTTGGAGGAGGAAGAGCTTTTAACTAGTAATATTTATGTTGTGCTTGCATTTCCATCTATTTGGTTTGATTTCGAGGAAATATATGGTTGCATGGAGACGACTTGTTCTAGCCATAGCTATGCTACCTTAAAGAACCATGATGGTTCATGTCGAACATGGACGAAGTCGATCGTATCATGTTTTATGTTGGATGGGACAACGCGAATAGGAATGCACGTAGAAACTCGAATATCTTCAATGGTTCAATGTTCCTTAAGCTTCGCAACGATGAACGAATTGATTACTAGATTAATTACTACGTTTGAATTCTTTTTGATACGCTATTACACAGCCTTGAAACACCTACAATTAGATTGCATGAGCATTATTACGTGGGTTTATCATTACGAGAAAATTTAATACATGCAGAACTGACATGCCACCAAAAGCCATTGCAAATTGCAACTATAAATTTCATTAGATATACCTCCTTTCAATTGAATGAATTTACCACGTGAGGAAAACGAGTACGATCAAGATAAACTGTATAATGTACTGCTAATGGAAGCACACCTCTTGTTACAACAAATGTAACCCAAACACCTTGCCATGCCAAGGCATAAGCTGAAGATGCCATTGTAAACCCAGCCATTGCCATGAGTTTTCGACCATGTAAAAACACTGAATTAAGCTCCAAAAGCAGCATGACAAGCAAATAGGATTCACCAACACTATAAAAGATTGATGCTAAATAACAAGCTCCAACCATAATATGATGGGCAAGAATCCCAGGACCTTTGACATAAAGTTTGGTTTGAACGAGATCATAAAAGTCATAGATAAAATATCCTGTTGATAACGAGAGTGCAAATGTGGCACCTGATGGATCAGCATGAACCCAGTCGCTTTCAAAAAAGGATTGTCCATTGTATAAAATCACGCCAAGACTTAACCACATTGATGTAAGTGAATGAACTAGAGAGACAATTGTGTTAAGCCACAAAAGTCTCTTGTCTAAAGCAACAAACTCATTCGTTTGACGATGAAAGTCAATAACATAGTGAGATGATAGGCGAGGAATGATAAATTCACGAATGACATAGAAAAGCTATAAAATGATCAGTGTCAAGATAATAGTAGTGCAATACAATAGCAAATAGACCAACGCACTCCATACGTGGTGTTAAACTAAAAGCGACGACACTGGCGAGAAAGAGTTTAAGCTCCATTATTTGAACTTGAAATAGTAGGAAATGATATGCCCATTTGGGAAGTCGATTGAATTCTGATTAGAAATAGATGATTACGGTAGAGAGAATTTACAACCGAGAATGACAAATTGGATTAGATTGAGTTTATTCTTGTTTTTGGCTAATATATTCTTTACGATAAGCTTTATAGCAACCAATAGCAACCTAATAGTATTAAAGCTATTATATTTTGAGAGAATTAGTACCAATGCATTTAACCAATGTAAAGCTGTAAGACCAGTAAATGCCAAGGCAAATTGCATCTATACGATTGATTAATTTGACTGATGATAAAAAATGTACAAAATGATTAAAGTCGTGACGATCGAGATAGACGTGATAGTGGACCCAAAGAGGAACTATCGTACGAGGAAATAAAAAAGTTAACCAAACACCATCCCATGTACGACAATAGAGTGAGGATGTTCTATTGTATTGGATCATTGAAAGAAGTTTACGAGTGTGTAAGAAGATTGAGTTTAATTCAAGCAAGAGCAAAAGTAATTGATATGGGAGACAAATACGATAGATCAAAGCACTAATATAGCAAAGACAAACATTGGCATGATGGAGAAGAATTCCTGGCGCTTTTAAATGAAGCCGATGTAAAATTAAATCAAATAAATCGTAGACGAAATAACCTGTGGAAATTGCCACAGCAATGAATATCAACTTGGTGCTGCTTGTGACCATAGAACGTTGAAAAAACTTTTCATCCATATAAACTATTCCAGCACTTAAAGTAAAAGACACAATCGAATGTACTAGTGATCCAAAGGTATTTAGCCACAAGTACCAATCGTCCTTTTTTTTAAATGGAGTTTTCACAAGCCATGAAGAGAGGATTGGTAAGATAGCATACCGAACAAACACAAAGCCCTAATTTATATTTTGATATCTTATAAGAAAGTATATTTACAAGAAAAGAACCAGTAATCCAGAGCGAATATATATCGATCCATGCTAAATAGATGGAGAGCAATGCAAATCCTGTAATTCCCCACCAAGGATTTGACTCGGGTTTCATAGCAATTTGCAATTTGATGAGGATAACAAGAAACTTGATTGGCTTGATAGCTATTCGTGATTGATGATTGGTCGGAATCTGAGTGTGTTTTGCTACAATTTCATCTTGCACAACGTCAACAAGCCAAACTTTGTAAATAGACTAGAATTGTAAAATAGTAATTATGGATACAATAGAATTGAGCATTAAAGCTAAATAACTTTAAATGCTCCTCGAATATCCATAAGCACACACTAAAGTTTATTCAAGACTTAATTTTTGTGAACAATAATGAAAACGATATTTTATGGATTTTTATCCAAATTAACGATATCTCTTTACAA
>JNBS01002148.1:0-16938 GCA_002081575.1 Thraustotheca clavata | reverse complement strand
AACCATTTTCCCCAAAAAACGAAAAACCATGAAGACTCTACGTGATGGTGTGATGATTGAAGATGTCGTAATTGGTCAAGGCAAGGTAGCAAACAAAGGCCTTAAAATTCAAATTTTGTACAAGGCGACACTAGCTTCGAATGGAAAAGAATTTGAAGCGAAAATGGACCGAAAGAATCCTTTTGGATTACGTCTAGGAATTGGAAATTCAATCCAAGGATTAGACATTGGCATTGAAGGCATGTGTGTTGGAGGTAAACGAATCATCTCGATTCCATCCAAAGTTGGTTTTGGAGAAAAAGGAAATGGACAAAAAGTCCCACCAAATGCCGATTTGATTTATGAAGTAGAGTTAGTCAAAGTGAGGTGATCATCTCGAAATAAAATATAATTTTTACTAGCTTTTCATTCAAACATCACATAGAAAGAATTAAATTTACCTACTGCGAGGTAATAGAACTTGACCAATTACTAAATTGTCCGCCAAAACAGTAAGGCTCAATCCATTCCATTTCCTTCAATTTCCTCGATAAATACTGTCAAATTCTTGTACAATAACTTCATCAACTACCATTTTTGATGTTCAATTGATCCACATTTTCTTTTAAGGCGATACTATGCAAATTGTTGTTTGACTTATTTAATCAATCATCTTGATCCACTCCACTCAAAATTATGTGTCAACTTACCGCAAAGCCACACTTTTTAGTGACAACCGATGCACAAAATGCAACACCACTACAACCAACGGGAGGAGTGCGGATAATTCTTTTGTCGTCGAATGCAAGGAGCTGGTTATGAAAACAATTTCTTGTATTGTGTTTCAAATCTTTCATTATCCGGAAATATCCGGATAGTGTAATTGTTAACTAAGTTCTTGGTGAGAAGATGACGAGCGTTCTGGACACGGTCCGCGCAGCGGTGATCGCGAATCGTCCGATGGCCGTGGAGAATCGGGATGTGGTTTTCTATGTGATTAACACGGAGACAGGCGAGAAGGAGGAGTCTGAGCGTCTTCCTGGGGACACAGCTACAGCTTTTCACTCGAAAGCGACCAAAAAGAGCTACGATCTGCTAGCAGTAGTCACTTGTATGCAGTACGCAGATCTATCGTTTGCAGAGTATTTGCCAAAATGTCGAGCAGTTCAGGCCAATATTGTGTCTACGGTCGACAAGAAAGAACTCATTGCGTATTTGAAAGGAGATATTGATTCATCGGTGCAAGTATATGAACCAACAACAGCACCAAAACGAAAAGCTGCAGATGAAACTTCGACAGCTCCTGATGTCAAAAGCTCTTCTATTACACAAGAAGGATCACCAAGTAAGAAGGCGAAAGAATCCAAAGAAGAAAATGAACAGGATGAAGCAATGAAAAGAATCATGTCAAGAGAATATACTCATCGTGATCGAACTACCATGATGGAAACACCGAAAGTAAGATGAAAATGCTAAATTTTTATTGATAAAGAATGATTTGCTTAGGCATTTGATAATGTTTTATCAAACTTTGAAGCATTGCTCAAGGAAGAAAAAGATAAAATGGATAAATCTAGTGGCAAACCATCTTTGCTAATGCATCAAGCGAAACAAGTCATTCCATTGCGAGTTGCAATGAAGAATAAAATTCCAGGTACTATTTCAATATTCAATTGTTTATTTATCAAGGTATTAGAAACACCCATCATTGTTGTTCCTCCTGGGGTCTCTGATTTAATTAACATGCTTAATGTCCGAGATTTTTTGGAAGATGGAGTGTATGTGATTTCGTTTGTATTTTGTCCCCTTATGAGCTCATTAGATATGTAACAACAGCTCAAAAGAAATCGGAAGGTCAACGTAAACAAGCGTCAATTATGATCAACTACACGGATAATGAAGAGACATATCAATTTCGTTTGGTTGATTCTGTCGCTCGATTAAACGATAAAGATTGGTACATTCCATCAATGCTATTTCATATTGATGTTTCTATAGGAAAAGTATTGTTGGTGTGATTGTATCGGGTCATACATGGCAATTTAAAGGATGGAAGTGGTCATTTCCAATGGAAGTGTTTAAACGATGTAATTATGTCAATTGTGATCAGGGGTTATATATGACTTAGGCTGTGGGATTCATATTTACGCTCATGGTACATCATTGAATGAAGAAGTCAAGAAATGGGATGTAAAGATCCTAATGCTTCATCCACATAAACGCCACTTGGACAAAGTTGCTGCTCGTGAATTCTGGACGCAATTGTTTGCATACATCAAACACCGTGTGATGGTTTAGTATTTCTTAAATACACTCCCTTTCTAAAATAGTTACAACTGCTCGGGATCAGTTGCTGCCTTTTTAAACGCGAAACTTCTGCTATGGCCACGGTTAAGACGGGCAAAGTGGCCAACAAAGTGAGCCCTGAAATGCAAAAGATGGCTCCAGTGCCTGGGAGGAGAGATCAAGTGCTTGCACACCTTGATGGACGAACTTCCAATATTGTTCTGGGTCTTATGACAATTTTTACGCTCTTTGCAGATGATATTCGTGTGTCAGGTTTCAACAAATCTGCCGATTCCACATTTTACGTGCTGGAACTCATTTGTTTTGTGTTTTTCATCATTGAATGGGGTTGTAATGTGTATGCACGACCAGGGTATGCCAATAAAGGTATGGGATTTACATTTTGGATGGATTTCATTGCAGCACTATCAATTCTTGCTGACGTTGGATGGATTACTGATGCTCTTGTTGGTACAAGTAGTTCCAACAGTATATCGTCTTTGCAAGCCAGCCGTGCTTCTCGTGCAGGTACAAAAGCTGGTCGACTTGTAAAGCTCATTCGACTTATTCGTTTGATCCGTGTATCACGTATATTTCGTACAAAGACTGATGCTAAAGAAGCTAAGCTTAATGAACCATCCAAGGTTGGCAAAATTCTTACAGAACTTACTACACGTCGGCTGATTGTACTCGTCTTGGTCATGATTATCATCCTACCGATAATCGATCAAACACTTACAGCCACAGATCAATATCAAGCCAATGCGTTGTACCAACTTCATCGAATGACACAAGATTACAATGCTACTGGTGGTATCTCGATCGATGATGTTCAAGCATTGTTTAATGACTATGTGCGGAATTGCAATGGAGTTATCCTCGATATATACATTTACAATATTGACAAGTCAATTACGAATGTATGGCTTCAGTCAGTGCGATTTCAATCGTATTCCAATTCAAATAGCGATTGGATTGCATCGTCTCCATATACAAACACGATCAATCCGATAACAGGATGGAGTGCTTCAATGTTAACAACAGATTATTCTCCTTTTCGGGCCGCAGACTTAAATCCCATATTCTTTTACGATTGCTATAATCCTGATGGTACACAAAATGCAACAATATCATGCTACACCTCAGTCGAATTTTATACTGCTTCCTCCAACGCCTCTGATGCTCAACTAGCAGTCGTGAAGACTCTAGTCATTATCTTTGTATTTGGATTTAGCATTTACTTTTTTACGAGAGATGCTGATCATTTAGTCATTGGTCCTATTGAACGAATGGTACTATGATATTGATGACTTTTTCTAACCAATTTTGTAGATGGAATTAGTAAATCGTTTGGCTAAAAATCCACTTGGCAACACAGATATTGAGGAAGATATGTCCCAAGAGTATGAAACTCGCATGTTAGAGAAAACAATGGGAAAAATTGGACGTCTTTTACAAGTTGGTTTTGGTAGTGCTGGTACTGAAATCATTTCAAAGAACATGGGAGGTACTGGTGAGCTCAATGTGATGATTCCAGGTATTATTGCTATATTATATGTTTATCATGTTTATCTATTTCATAGGCAAAAAAATTACATCCATCTTTGGGTTTGGTATCATTGAGCATTTTACTGAAACCTGTAGTGTGCTGGAAGAATCAGTCATCACATATATCAACACATTGGCTGATATAGTACATACTGATGCTAATATTTACTATGGTGCTGCCAACAAGAACATTGGTGCCGCTTTCTTACTAGCTTGGAAAATTTGTGATGGCACTTTGCCTGGCATGAGAGATCCAAGGGATTCAGCTACAAAACCTGTTATGAGTGCCTTAGAGAAAGCAGAAAAACGAGAAGGAATCTCTGTACAACTTTGTGCTGCAGGTTTTGCACCTCGAGCAATTGCACCACAAGAATTAGTTGATTCAGCACTTATGGCTGTGCTTAAAATGCGTATTGACATTCATAATGCTAATCTGCCTGATGGTCGATTTCAATTATATTTGAACAATTCAAAATTACAAGAAAAGTTTGATCACCACTTTGGTGTGCACATGGGATTTGGGTTGCATATTGGCTGGGCTATTGAAGGTGCCATCGGTTCAAAATACAAAATTGATGCATCATATCTGTCTCCAAATGTCAACATGGCTGCACGTTTGGAGAATGCAACAGGACAATTTCAAGTTTCTATGCTAATCAGTGAATGGTTTATGGATGAACTTAGTCCATTTGCAAAGAATTATTGCCGAAAGATTGATCGAGTTACAGTCAAGGGCAGTGAAATTCCAATGGATCTGTGGACATTTGATATTGGCAATTATGATGTTGATTGCGACCCAATAGTTGATCCAAATGGTGTTCAAATGCCATTAGATTTTAAAACCAGTGATGTACTCAGTATGCTGCAGGAAAACATTCCCAAATTCTTCTTTTCAACGTTTACTGATGGGGTACAAGCATATTTAGATGGTGACTGGACCAAAGCTCATTTATTATTGTCATCAGCGTATGATATCTATCGAGACGGACCAACTTCAGTGCTGCTTAATATCCTCAAGAACGAGTCCTCCGACCCGAATGGTTATGTATGCCCATCGTGGTGGAAAGGATTTAGGCCGCTAACAGAAAAGTAAGGATTAGATCAGGTGTATAAATTACAGGCAATAGCTGCATAATGGTTGAATATAGTATATGCGTATTTGTTAATTAAGGTTCTGTAGCTTTACGCTTAGTTCCTTTGTCATGTTTTGACATATTTGTTTCAGCATATTCACGGGCAAATCGGCACATGAATTCATGGAGATTCATGTGCTCCAAAGCACAATCTTTCTACTTAAATATTAGTGAGTTGTGCATTTAATTGATTACCTGAAAGCATCGATCTTCAAGTGCTAATTTGCAAAATTGAAATTTGGGTTTTCGCCCTGGTTGTTCTTTCTTAAATTGAGTCCCAACGACAGATTGAATAATATACTGATTTGCCTTTCTCTTGTTTGGTTTAAGATGAACCAAACCACAACGACGTCCTGAACATAATTAGAAGAAACACAAGCTGATTAATTACCTTGAGCAATACGAGGACAAGTACCATTCGATTCAAAATAGTTCTTGCAATATGAATGTTGGAGAAAAGTGTAAGGAATTTGATCTGGAAATGGCCACTCTGGCAAATTTATGTCCAATTTTGTACGATCCCAGCGTCCTGCAGAGTCAAGTCGCTCATGGAGATTTAATGCTGTTGCTTCCGGGGTATGTGAGTATACTCGAATCTCTGGTTGAGCGAAAGTATATGATACTATATACTGCCCCAGAGGTAATTCACAAACGTGATTCAAGATGTCTTGGACCAGAGTAAATTTTGTCAATGGACTACGCAATAAGAAGATAAACACTTAACATTCACAGAACATACTTTTCACGGTTCGATGTAATTGATGAAAGAGATTCTTGGTTTAATTGAATCAACTGAGATCCACTGCCATTAAAGCGACCTATTCAAATATTTATACTTGGTTAAAAAAGCACCTCGTACCAAGTACAATACTAGCATTACCACGTATCCACGAGTGGAGCCACATTTGAGTACGTTCACTCTCTGTTGTAGACTCTGGAGTCGTACACCATTCATAGTCTATCTTGGTGTGGATGTTTACAGTCTTTTTGGTTTTCTAATAAACGTGGAAATGGAAATAAAAAGGGATAAATTTATTGTACCTGGTCATAAGCATGAGGCTGTATTCGTAACAAAACTTGCTTTGCACCGAATTGCCATGTATGGTATTCATAAACGTGTTGTTCAGGTAATTCAGATATTTCAGATTTTAATAGCTTTCGCGTGTACTTGGTAAGTTTCTTACGAGCACTCCACACCGCATCAACTAGGGGCTTATCAAGAATTGCCTACGAGTGGATTCAATACATCGCATATGCAATTGTCTTCAAACCATTTTCTTGTTGGCATCTTGTACAATTGCAACAGGAATGTTAAATTCCTATCGATAGATCAAATAAGAGACCAATTGAGGTTTGATACCTCTCGAAATTTTCCATTTGAATGATTAAAAAGAGTAGATAACGTTGATGCAGCCAAGCTAATGTCACATCGCAGTTCATTCATAAGACGTAAAGCTTCAGAGTCTTTAGAGAGAACTGTTCCCGATTGCCATTTAATGTCTTTAGTAATATTTGTGCGTGGGGCAGGCAATGGTTGCATTAATGTTGGTGTAGAATTACGTGTCCCCACTCTAGCAACATGCTTTGGTGTATTAATACTATCAGTAATTGCCAGAGGTATTGTGCTAACAGCATCATAATTCTGTGGATACAATAATTTAGCTTGACTGCAGCATTGACGAAGGTATTCATCCACACTCTTTTCAATATGTTCTGGTAAAGCTGTCAAGACTGCAAAGTCTTTTTTAACCATATTGTTAAAGTGTTTTCGAAATTCATTCTAATCAATTCATTATGTCAATATAATAGTATTATTTGTACTTGTTCAATGGCAACTTTAGCTTGTAATGAATCCCATACACGTCTTTCATCTTCAGATAAAGCTAAAATATCAGGAAATCCTCGCTATCTCTTCATAAATCCAATGCAAACCACTGTGGTAACAAACCTGTAGAGCATTTGCTTTCTTTTGAAAGAGTTCTAGGTACGTAGCATGTTGTGTATTGAGCAGTGTTGTTTTACGAGCATGCATACAATCATCAAAGCACGATTGTTGAGCTATTAGAAGCTTCTGAACAGAGTCATTCTTCGATTCCTTGGGAAGTATTGATGGAGGCAATGGGCCAAAGATGCTTCCATGCATTGAATAATAGTCATAAGCTTCTTCTGTCAACCAGTTCTTGCTTGATGTTGGCAATGGTATGTTCATGGTAAATGGAAATACTGTTAACATACTTGATAAGCATTCAATTAGTGTTATTTTTGTTATATAGTGTAAAGATTTTGGTGCACAATATAAAGCAGCAATTGGCTTAAGTTTAACTAGCTAACTTCTTTTCGGATTAAATTTATGTTGCAAGATAACTAGCTCAATAGAGTGAACAGAATAATAAAATACAATAAATGTTAATGTAACTTGCTGCTCTCGGTTGAAATTTTACTGAGCAATTCCGTGATGAGGTTTAGAGCTGTTTGGCGTTCACCAGAGTCCTCAGCGTAAATCTTTAACATAGCAGATATTTCACCCTTTTCCATAACAATGAAAGCAACATTTTGAGTATCTTGGGGTTTTAATTCTAGAACACGTTCCAGCAAGTCAATAGGTACTTCTTTAGAGATTCTTTCTTCTTCAAATGATTTGATGAGTGCTTCAACCAAAGAAATCTAGTTTGGATTAAATATCAATCGATATCACAAAAGTTTTACCGCAGCTTCAATCTGTAATGGATTATGTGAGTGAATGCGCAAAACTCGAGTTGGCAATGGCTCTTCATCATCTGCAAGTAATTCTAATTGTGCTTGGCTAGTTGACGAAATTGTTTCCAAGATTTGTCCATCATTTTCATTAAGTAGTTGAGCAATATACCTACGATATGATGTAAATTATATATATCAAGCAGGATTGCACCATGGAATTGAGAGATCTTCGCTCATATCCATAGAGTCTGTAATTAGCATCAAAGCAGTATCAATATTTCTTGGAGAATCTGCTATAATTCTAATTGTATCTCTTGTAGCAAGCGATGATGTGGTCTATTGAATAAATTATAAGGAACCGACAAGATGAGATACCTTAAGACGCAAAAGCTTACACGATAATTGACAAAAAACATATATGATAGCCTTTGATGATGCAGGTAGATATTTGACGTGATCAGGAAAAAACATTTCCAATAAACATTCAATACGCTGTTTGGCATCTAGAACTTTAGACATTGACGAGCCTTGAATCAATACAATGTTGGCACTTGATGAACATAAATTTGTCTTGATTCGAATTACTGTCTTGTTAGTTTTGACAATCTCGAAAACTTTTTCATTTAAACCATCTTTTGTGCCTTCAAGCGACTTAGCATGGCTTTCTGACAATAAAAAAGAAATAGTGCAGAGTTGATTTTCTCCAAATAGCATTTCTATAAAATGCTTAACATCGCTAATTCCCTTCGGATGGCCACGAAGCTATTTTGCATTAGATCATATAGAAAGGTAGAAGCTTACTTTTACTTCAGTGCCATTGTTGAGAATTGTAGTTTTGACACGTGATCGAGCTTCGAGTTCAGTAAGATATAGAGCTACCAATGGCTCAGCCAACAATCATTGAAATTAAAATGACTGTCCACAGGCAATTTAATAGTATCAACAGCAATTGCATTGTAAAGAATCCGATCAACCATGGATAGATAGTAGCCCAATTGTATATTTTCATTGCCTTTGGCACGTACGGCACGATAATGAGGCAGAAGATCCAATGGATGTTTCTCTTGGAGTTGTTTAAAATCATCTCCATTCAAAAGACAAGTCATTGAATATTCATCAAGATTTAGCAATTTGCGATGGAGAAGTACGTCCAAAACAGCAGTGGCCGTAGCGATTTTTTCAGAATTGCCCAAAAGCTCTAGTTGATGAAATCCAGCATAATTAGAACTTGGAACTCGAATTTGACAGCCCGTTAGCTCCTGGAGGCCATTAGCAGCAACAGAAGCAAACTCATTATCATCAAGAGGCACGTATACAACACTATGTTGATCATTTAGAGCTTCAATCATTCTGGATGCATGATTAATAGCACCCTAATATAAAGTAAGAAAAGTTTCGCGACTTGACTTACCACTGAACCAGTAAGAGAAATCACAACTTTGGTGTGAGGTTTGTTTTCATGAAAGACTTTAGGTAGTTGAATTTTGCATCCTGATGAACTTTCGATTTCAAAAAGTTTAGCGCACTCATTGCTTGTGAGGAGGTCAATTAAAATGGAAGTTGTTTGAACTTCTGATCGCAGATTAAAAAGCTACAATATAAACTTAAATTCACCACGAAAAAGATCAAACCTCAAGATCTTCTTTTGTCTTGTTGCCTTGCATTGAATTAATTGACTGTGAATATCACAATGAATTTTTTATTGATTGTGCATCATTATTGTCAAAGATATCCGGATAAGTGCATCAATAGTGCAATATCATTTGTTAGTTCAACCTTTAAAAGTTTATAAAACTCATTATGAAGTTACAGTGCATTATTATCCTTATTGAGCTATTTCATCTGAATTAACATATCTAGTTAAATATCAACTCAACTTATATTTTTGTACACTGACGTGTGTTGGGGAAAATATAAACTTAATGGTGCTATCTAAATTATAGTGTACAAATTTCTAGATATTTGAATAAGCAATAATGAGAATACCAAATCCTCAAAAGTCTTGACGCGAGATTATAACAAAACAATTCGATTCTTTTCCATACCATTAGTAGTAATGTATCATCAATATAAGCAATGAAGCTGCAGAATAAAAGCAGAAAATAGTAAAACCACGGTTTGTGCCATAGTCATACGCTTTTTCAAGAGAACGATTACCCTACATACTGCTTAGAGTTAATCATACTAAAGCTGTGTACCGCCACGACATTTGTAGATGCTGTTTCTGCGTTGGTAGTGATGGATTCAATGTTGGAGTGCTGTACTTCAATATTTTCTGCAAAATGACCCATGAGACCAGAGATTTCATTCATTTGGACTTCAAGACGTCTAAAAAATACTAGAAAGCGGTAGAATATAGAGAATGTACTTGGCAGCTTCAATTTCTTCATGGAGGTGTTCATGTAATTGAATATTTTCAGCGCGATATCTTTCGTTTTCTTCTTCTGTAAATTCCCATTTATTACTCTCTTCTTCTTCGTTTGCAGGCTACAAAGGAATGAAGGCAAGAGTTTGCTTTGGTTATCATAATGTGTACAATAGGATTAATAGGAGCTCTTGGGATTGCAAATGGTTGTGCCAAGGATATTTCTGAAATAGGTGTTGGAGTAGGTTTGGATTCAGTCTCTGGAGCATGCAATTCAACCGAATCGGGAAGTAATCTACTGAACATGAGCATTGTTAGAATAAAATAGCGGTAGAACCTTTTAGATGCAAAGAATGGACGACTAATGCGCTGCTTGCGATCATTTTTAGCGCTTTGGAGAGAACGTTTGACCCTCTTTCTGCACATCATGCTTTCCATTATCAAATTTATGATTGCTTACCTCACTTAAATAGCCAATTACTTCCATGTGAATCTTGGTTTTTTGGTATTGTTTGTTGGAACGATTCACAGAATGAATTTTGTCTTTCAAGGCATCAATTTGCTTTTCACAATGACGATACGAATCCAATACCGACTATCAAACATATTCACACGTCTACACATACTCAAAAGGTACTTCTTCTAGCTCTTCTCTTTCTTCATCAGTAAATCGTGATGCTTTGCTTGGAAGGAAGCGCATCGGGTCAATGTAATTTGACTTTTGGGAAGTAAGCAATGTTGAAATCTTTTGAATGCTATGCATCTACGCAACACATAATGACCCATTATAACTTACAACGATCTACCACTTCAGTAGCTTCACTCATAAACTCAGAAAGCGGATTCTCTTCCTTTAGCGGCACATTTCCTCCCGTTAACTTGCGGAACTCGTCGGTAATGTCCATAATTGCCCACTGCAATGGCAAAAAAGAATACATTTTATTACATACAAAAGTGTATATTACATTCTTCATAAAATAAAATAAATGAAATATCAATTTTGTATCGGAAAGCGATAAATCGTTTTCCTTAGGTATCTGGTAGTAGTCGAGTAAATATTTCATTTAGATGGTATTATTGAGATCGCAACGAGAATGTAGGAACGATGCACTTGGATCAAACGTGAGTATCCTTAAATCTTGCTCAGCAATATGGAGGAAAGATCGTATCATTTTCGTATTTACCTTGGACTGTCAACTCCACCTTTATTGATGCACCATTGTTATAGCTGGTAATGGATTACTTATAAGCTATGAGTTTTCTAGTTATCCCATGTCGGCTATGACAATGGCTCACCAGTCAATTGTCGATTTGCTGGATCGAATGGGCTGGAACCTTGAAGGTGTCAAAGTAATAGCAGATTAAGCCCCAACTGAAGCCTCTTTCACCTTCAGTAAATGATTGGTTTTCTTTATCGTTTGGCTCTTCGAAGTGTAGGTGCGTTGTTGAGCTTACTTGTAAAATCTAAAGTTTAGCTCTAATTGAAACTTTAATACTCAAGTCATCTTTTGATTCAATAGTAAATGACGGAATTTTTACTTGATGTTGAAAATGGGGTAAATACTCGCAATTTTCACCACACATATCGGTACCATTAGCATTTTTGATATTTTCAGCATTTCTTCACAATTTGCTCTCTTTAACACACATGAAATTTCATTTGAATATTCAATTAAAGCAAACTTTCTCGTAATCTCTACCACATCGGAGATTTAAATAGATAAAGGAAGATTGATGATGTTTATATGATCATAATTTACAAGTTGATTCATGCATCATGTCGTAAAAAAGTTTATCTTGGGATTTGTAAATGTATACTTTTATCAAGATTAATAAATCTTTCAGTTTGACCAGTAAAATGCTTCCAAGATCAAAATTAAGAATAGCATTTCATACAAATAACAAGCTTTTTTCCTGGGAAGCAATAATATTCGTATTCGAAGTATACGATTGGTAGAAAATATTCTTGTCAAAGGACATTGTATTTAAGATCGTCATGCTTAAACCAATTGCACTAATTATCACTTGCTTGCTTTCTTCTTCTGCTTTAACGATAGATGGATGGTTTAATTGCAGTGCTAGTACTCTTTCAACTACAAATGTTCGAGGCATTGCTTTAAGTCCTTTTGTTGAATGTGCATTGGTACTTCTTCCATTATGTCACCCAAAGATTTGCTCAGATACTGATAATCGTCAAGTGGAAGTATTTGTTAAACGAATTCAATCTCAATCTAATGATGCACAAGTAATTCAAGATTTATGGGTCTTACAAGGTGGACCTGGGGCTTCATCATTAGCAAGTAAGATACACATTGCATGTTTTCACTTAGAATGAGTAGTGGAAACTATGATGTTTGATATGTTTGAGTTACTGAACAGACAAGTCAATATCTATACAATGGATCATCGTGGCACTGGCCGAAGTAACCCTTTAGAGTGTATTGCCAGTCAAGCTACAACACCAGGAAGCCCTGGTGGTGTGGTCATTGAATTCTCAGAAATTCCTGCTTGCGTTGATGATATCCTTTTTCACATTGGTAAGACAACTATTCAACTTAAAATTAATCTAAAATTCAGGTGGCCACACATCAGCCTTCTCAGTAACAAGTGCAGCTTTGGATTTAAAGGTTAAAGCACAACTAAACAATCTCATTGACGTTTATTTTAGGCTTTACTTGAGGAATTTGGAACTCCAAAGAATCACGAGGTTTATGTCTATGGAGCGAGTTATGGCACACTTTTAGTCGAGCGCCTTATGCAATTGGAGCCTACTATAGTGAAAGGTTATACTTTGGATGGTGTAATATCGCAATCAGGTTCCAATTACTTTCGTCACTCGTTTGCAAACTGGGATCATGATGTTTCGGTAGTTGGTATTTTGTTCATTGAAATCAAATTGTTTACATGATTGTAGGTTGGCGCTTTTTAGATCGGTGTATGCACGACAGCTATTGTCACAGCCAAATCCCATACAATTTAACATCACTTTTACGAGTTGTTTATGATCGTGTGGATAAAGGCAATGTTTACCCCGGAGCTCTTCCTGCTCTAAAGGGTAGACCACCTTCACATTATCTTCGGATATTTTTGGCAAAAATGTTATTAAATTGGAATACGCGTCGCTTACTACCCGCATTGATTTATCGTTTATGGAGAGCATCACCAACCGATTATCAAGTTCTCCTTCACATTCAAAGCACAATGTTGGATTGGCACATTGCTGGCATTACTGATAGTACAAAAGGCTTCTCAATGATGCTCTATTATTTGATTGTCTTTTCAGAAGAATGGATTTACCCAACTCCGACTTATGCTGATTTGAAAACAGAATTTGAACAAGGTCTTTTTGGTGATGGTGTTCATGCTTACGTTCCATACTATTGCGCTTTAACACAAAATCAAGATGCCGCTTGCAAGGATTTACAACCAAAATTGAATTCTTCAAAGTTTACATATTCTCATGACGAATATTGGAACCGAACCACAGTGATTCCACCTAATGCTTCAGTGCTTTTACTCACGGGAGAGTTTGATGCTCAAACTGAGGGTCATTATGCTGTTGCTGAACTTCATAACCTCATTGGTACCAAAAAGAGACTCATTAGCTTTCTCGATGCAACCCACTGTGCTGCATTTTCTACTCCCATGCTTCACGTAAAGAAAACTATTTACTTGGGTACTAATTATTTAATAGGATCGTGGACATTGTGGTGTGCATGTAATAGCTTCGTATATTAAAGCCAATGGTGATTTAGATGGAATATCATTAGCATGTATGAATGACATGCAACCACTTTCTTTTTTGATTGAACCAACTTTTTCAATTCAATACTTTGGCACTGAAGATGCCTATGGAAATGCAATAAACTCAGAACCTGTACTTCTTAAGGCACCAAAGCTTGGAGAACATTTGACCCATTCACTTGGAGCAACTATTCTCGTAATCATTGGAGTTATACTTTGCGTTGGTATGCTTTTACGACACTCAATAACAAACAATGATACTTCAGCCCAAGATATAGCTCTATGCTCTGTTAATAATATCATTTAGCATTAAATCAATAAAGAATAATCAAATTAACAAAGTCTATTTTCTATAGCAGTTGAGATCAAGAACATTAGAATCTTCATTTTTCAAAATTCTTTATATGATGACGGTACGAGCTTTTAATATATGGTTAAGTTTGCTACTTGTTCAAGTGATTTATGCAAAAAAGTCTAAACGAAAAGACAATACATCGATGGATGACATTGTTTATGCTGTGATATTGCTACAATTTTGTCTCTTTGGTCCAATACTCATCTACTTTTTCATCTCTGTCATTAAAGATCCATCATTTTCTGATGTTCTTCATAGCATTTGGAAGATGATTCAAACTCGATTTACAAGTGATCTTAGTAAAATAAATAAAAAAACTGTTTAACTTGGTTTTTGTATACTTAAACAAATGTTCAATGTGATCTGTCAAAGTATCTGACTGTTGCAGATGCAATTTGATTGGCTTGTGCTATTTAAACGCACTAATCAGAGAACAGAGAAATCGTTGCATTTCATCCAATCTCATTCAAGTGGTCATTACACAAGGCAAACCCATGACCACGATCACCACAATGCCGCCAACGTCGTCGGTTCGCAATGTTCTTATCATTGGTACAATGATCTACTCTATCAATGTGTCTATAAGATGCTGCATTAGATGGACAATACGCTAATATTGGTGCACTAAAGTTGGTACATGAGGTTAAGTGAGTTGGTTTATTCTAAACTGGTTGTAGTTTGGTACGAAACTTGACTATAAACAACTACGAAAAGACTTGGAAACTTTAGTGGAAGCTGAATTCACAGGTATTCCTTGTAGTAGTGATCATATGTGCTGATGGGATGGTGCAGAGTGCTGGTACTTTGATCATGAGAAGCTCATTGCAAGAAGTCCATATCAAAATCAAAATCCATTTATTTCTTCACTAAAACTTGCCCCACCAATGGGTCCTCAGGTATTTGTCATGATTGCATTCATTACAGCATTTGGACTCTATATGTTAGTTTCAAATTAAAATGTATGCGATGAAATCGTACAAGTGCCATTGCCCTAATTGTGGATTGAATTTTACGCAGAATGTACAAAAAGGAGTTGACAATGGGTAGAAATTAAACTTGCTTTGTCGTTGTCATTGTAAACTTTAGGATTGCAACAAAGATGTTGTCTCTCGCATATGAAGATGTACTTGACATTTTTAATGATCTTAGTTCTAAATTATGTTTTAGATGGCCGATCGAATAGTTCTTCTTGCAGGTACTTATTTACTAAAAAAAAGAGCAACAATGTTACATTATTACCGCAGGAGATGGTGATTTCTATGATACTCTTGATTTAGTACGAAATATACGCCACAAAGATCTTTGGGTTGTTGGTATGTCTACCAAATCAATTTGCCATAATTGCTCAATTAGGTTATCAACGATCATTATCGCCTGATCTTCAGCAATTAGCTTCGAAAGTGGTGTGGTTGGAAGATTTGATTCCAAAGACTATAAGTGCATCGTTAAATGAGAGCAATGATATCAGCGTTCAAGCTACTACCGATGCAAGGCCTGAACCTCAGGCAGCACGTGCACCCAACCTACCTCCAGAAATTACAACAGTTTATATTGGAAATATTGGCCAAGATATGAATCGTGCATTGTTACGAGCTACATTTGAACATTGTGGTGTGATTCTTGGCATTCGCATAAACGAACGTGGCTTTTGCTTTATGGATTTTGCCTCACAAGAGTCTGCAGAACTTGCAAGTGGAATGGATGGAGTTATTGTAGCACAACGTCGTCTTGTTGTAAATGTTGAGCGTCGAGGTCGAACTAGGTCGCCTAGATTTGGTCCTTCACCACCACCACCAGTGCAAAACAACAACTCACATAGTTGCTCTACAACGAGAACTTTGCCAGAGTTACTCCCTCCAGCTATTCAAGAAAACAAAGCTCCTATTCTAATACGTGGAAAGAAGCGACCAGTGTCGGCTATCTCTGTGTCACCCACTTCATCTTCGTCTTCTTCAACAGAAGGAACACCTCGCAAAAAGTTTAAAAGAGGCCACACCGTATTTGTTGGTGGACTTTCAGCAAACATCGATTACTCCAAAATTTGTGAAATTTTCGATAAATGTGGCACTATTGTAGACATAGATGTGCCTCCACGTCGACGTGATACTATTTGTTTTATAACTTTTGCCACTGATGAAAGTGCAAATGCAGCATGTAAACTGAACGGGACTTTATTTCAAGATCGTCAGCTCATAGTCGAACGTCATCGCAAAAAGAAGAAAAATCGACGTGGTCAAGGGGATGGAAATTCTCCTCGAAATCGTGATAAATTAATTGAAGCTCCAAAACCTACTTGTAGGAATTTCTATCTAACTATTGATTCTGACATAATTGTAGCACCAAAGTCGTCTTTACTGAGTGCAGCATCTAATCGTCGTGTACAAATTGATAAATTAATTGCTCAAGTACCCAAAGCCATAATGCCTCGTACAATTTTACACATTAACAAAAGATTCTCATAATGTCATAGGAAGTAAGCCTGATGCTGATGTGATCACAGTTGAGCCAGATGTGATTGATTTATGTCTTTCTTCGGATGAAGATGATGCATAACTACTTCTACCTATTTTCCTGAAAGCACTGAAAGCCAATAAGCTCTTCAAGTGGTTGTAATAATTCCTTGACAAATATATACGCATCGTCCGTTGTTGGCGAGCACAATCGAATGATTGCCCCATTCTTTCCCAAAGGACTAATCGCCGATCGTACAACACAAGTAGACATTTCTAAACGTCCCGAAGGAATAGGTGCTTGATTTGGTCCAAGTTTTTGTCGAGCTCCTTGTGCAAGAAGGGAAGTCACAAGTGGTTGTACTTGAGGTCCCGTAAGTA
>JNBS01002147.1:0-10210 GCA_002081575.1 Thraustotheca clavata | reverse complement strand
TGGCGTTGGTGTTGTAGTGCACGGGGCCTTGGTTGTTGGAGTTGGAGTTTTGGTTGTTGGCGTTGGTGTTGTAGTGCATGGAGCCTTGGTTGTTGGCGTAGGTGTTGTAGTGCATGGTGCCTTGGTCGTTGAACCTGGATGAGTTGGTTCTGGTGATACATGGTCATGGTCATCATCCTTCTTATGAGGATGCGGCGGTTGAGTTGGATGTGGCTTTTTTGATGGATATGGAGTAGTCTTATGGGATTTATCTGACCAATGTGGTGAATTATCCCAATCATGCGAATGATCATCAAGCTGATCGTGATGGCTGTTATGCATTCTCAAATTGCCATTCTTGTTATCATCACTATCTTCCCCAAATCGGGCGTTTGCATTCTGACTTAATACCAGGAGACTGACACCAAGTAGAATCGATTTAACCGATACCATTGCTGTCAAGTAGTCGTCCTCTGCTGTATCAGGTGGAAATGATAATAAGCTGTTTTTTTTATAAAGCTCAATTAAAGAGCGTGCTTTGTAGTGAGCCACTTGCAATATTTCTTCTCCTCTGCATGAAGCTATATCATATGATATATATCTTAAGGAGTTGGATTTTGCTGTATAAGCAACACATTTAGGCTACCTTGTTTTCTGTTGGATTAAAATATTTGGTAGGCCATCAAAAGTCTTTGCGGTCTGCGAATATTATGGGTGTTCCTCTTATTATTCTCATTGTGAAACTCAAACACAGTTGCAAGATTGGGATAGGAAAAACGTCATGGCAATTGCAGCCCAGAATTCGTCCAATACTGTGCCCTGATGTTAATTATTTGGTACAGTTGGAATGACTTTATTCATATCACTTGTAATAATATTGCAAGATATTCCTATGTATTCGATGCGCTTGGAAAATTAAATAAGTAGTTGAATTGCGATGTTGTTGGCATTACCGTATGAACTTTAATTTCTCAGAGATTTTTAAAGCACACTATGTATCGTCCCGCAGCAATAACTTGAATTGACCCATTATAACTTCAATGACTTGAATATTATATGCCGAGCAACGATTGTAAGACTATCGATTATCACCATGGTAGTATGCTACTGACAGTTTATTGCTGATATTGTATATTCGCGTTGAAAGCAATTGGATATTTAATTTTAATATTGGGCAAGACTGCATGGATTTAATGGGTGTTGTTCAGCAAATGAAGAACCATGAAAGCGAAAAGTAAAAGTGATATATCATATGATATGTATGGTTATTGAGACATGAAGATTTGAAGTGCGTTTAACCAATGAACAGCCAGAATTAAACTGACGATATACTGTATTTCCGACTTTTAGCCACTTATGCTACTTCATGCCAGTAGCGATACAGAAGGTAAAGTACTGAACTACAAACCACCTTTACATATTTGCCAAAAACTTAATACGTCAGGGAGGGTGCAGTGTGCATTGTCACTATGTCGAATCGCAACGACTTAAATTTAATTCAACTAATGATGAATGGCTTCATTTTTCTTCAATCGATATTTGATTATCGGAGGTTGTATAAGGGGCCGTTTCATACAATAACGTTATTATCATAGCCGTTATTAATAGTTTTCGTGGATCGTTAGATCTGATCAAGAACACTATTTTGAGAATACTCTATTGTCATTCTGGTGCGAGGCAAGAACTTTTATACTGAAATGAACCAAATGTCCATAGGTAAAGAAACATTGTTATAAAATATCCTGGTAAAGTTTAAAAAATAAATCTCATGTTACTCAGTGCCAAAATTTTGCATGGAAGGCAGTATTGATAGCACCTCATTAGTTTGTGATCGGTTTTTTTCAAAATTTGCGAATATGATCACGTAAGCTCACATGATTTCCCATCAAAGAAAATTTTCAACTTGCTATATCAGTGCTATTGCGATTTGATATGATTTTGATAGGATTCGAATTATTCAACAAAGCGGGGACTCCTAATAAATAGCTAGACTGTAGACCGCAGACTTGTTTTGTAAATTCTTTTTTACTTCGAGGTAAGTGATATCGCAATTTGAAAATCTCTGCACTTCCGTCTTTAAGTAATATCATATCACTCAAATGCAAATACATATGGAAATCCATCCCGCGAGGAAACTTGAAGGGGACGATTAAGGATCAAGGCCATGTTTTAGATAAGTGCCAGTATAATAGATTCGAACAGAACGGCACTTAATAAATGACTTCGTTTACCATCCGTGTATCTAGTTTACTTTTCGACATGATCGTTTTCAATATTTGCATCCTCGTCTACTTTTTCTGCCCCGTACACCCAAGAATTCCGAAATTGTCTCGTAAGTACAATGTAAATCGGTTGCGTACATGGGATGATCATTTATTCAATTGGTAGTCATTCGTAGTCTATATATCCTCTTGATAAGCCACAACAACTATGCAGTGACAAAGTTTACTTGTTCCTTTGTCACGCACCACAAAAGAGCTATAAACTGTAGTAAAAGAAATAATACGAAATACCTTTTCGGCAATTTTAATAACTTTGTATATGCCCCCATCAAGGGGCGAATATCTTGAGTGAAAGACAAAATTCAAACCTTCCGTGAACATTTCAAACAACTTCAATTTCGACGGTATTTCTTAAATATTTTTGTAATTTGACCTCTCTATCAGTAGGACATACTTTCCGGTGCAATTTCTTTGGGCTTGGGCTTCATCAAGCGACATTGTCATGCTAACCCCAAGTATAACAGGTCCTTCGTATTTGTGGGCCACTTGACACTACTATGTAGTAAATCTTAATACAAAATATCACCAGCTTCATGAACACACATTAAAACAACATGTTGAGCAGGGGCACGAGGCAATTTGTAGTCTATAGGATTGCACTCTAAAAATTTCCTTTTTATGAAATGGGGACAGGACATATGATGTAATTGACACTATTTCTGGAGCTTATTTATTGTACAGTATGTTGTCAGCATGTTTTCACTTTATGGCCAAGGTTTGATTTAATGCTTGTTGACCTTGATTTCTTGAGTGTGCTTGAGCTTTTCTTGAATATTAACCAACTTATTGAATGCTAGTTGATTTATAGATTGGCAATTTCGAGTTTGCTTAGTTTCACTGCTTCCATCACTTCTACGCTAAGAAAAAACTTTGTAGAACACAGTTTGGTTCTATTCAAGCTCTTAGTTTGCGTTGGCCTCAGTAATATCTTGTTTTTATCTTGGGCTAGCTGTGCATTGTTGTTAAGTCTTGTCAATAGACTACTTTACATGTAGCCTTTACTATAGGAAAAGGAATTTATTGACAGGCCACGGTACTTTCATATAAAGATCGTCACTAGTGCGAGCTGAACCAAGTCATTAAAACAAAAAATACCCAAAGACTGTGGACGTGGTTTTCGTGCATTGGTGGATGCCTAACGTGAAGCTAAAAAGCTATTGCATCAACTCTATGGTAGCAATTTCAAACTTGTCATGAAGAAAAAATGCCACACGAACTCTCGCCGTGCTGCAACATTATTCAAGAACAAATAGTTCCAGATAAAAAAAGCTTTTTCAATTCAAAAAAATTGCTCTTGTCAGGTCGAGGATAGAGATGATACTTCTGTGGTAATCAATTGGAAATCAGTTCTTTCAACAAAAAATTTAAAAAATTAGTTATGGAATACTAGTATATTGACCATGTTGTACTCCCAAACAAGCAAAATGTACTTGTTTATGGTGTATTAACAAAAATATTTTATGATGCAATCCATCACGTAAATAGTTATATCGGTTTATTCAATTGCGACTTTATCTGTCACAAAATACATTGACATGATAAAAATCAAACGATTTGCCAAGCAATTAAACTTACCACAGTGAAAAATAAGAGCTGCTTCATTCCCCCAAGTCATTGTTCACATCAAATGAGATTTCTCACTTTAACATCAAGTAGTGAATCAATAGTTTTCAATAACAATTCAAATGTTGTTTTTAAAGCATATTATCTTAAAGGCAATTTTGCTAATACTATGGCTTGATTCTACTCATTTGACGATAAACCTTGATAGTTTGCATGTGTTATTGCAGTATGGAGAAATTTTTTCTCAACATTTGAGATGCCTCTACTCTTCAAGCAATATAATGATCCCTGCATTTATTTGCAAATGGCAACTTGACAAATAATGTAAAACCAAGCTGCTGATTACTTGTCAAATTTCGATATGAGCCATTGTTTAGTCATTTTACAGAAGATTTGAATGGCGAAATGTAAAATATCTAATACTTTAGAGCACTTTAAAAGAAATGAATTAGTAATCTTTTGTTGGTATAAAGATAATAAACTTTGGAAATCTCTAGGAAATCTCTAGCTTTTGTAAAGACTTTTCATTTGATCTCATGGCTGCTTTACATTAAATTACCTCTCTGCCATCAACGCATCATCGGCAATTGTCTATACCAAGCTGGGCAGCTATTTAACTCCAGAGTGAGTCGATAAACTCGTTTTTATTAAAGCAATCTCTTTAGCAGATGAAGTAAGACTAAACTCTCGATGAAGTTTCGTCAGGCTCTGTAAAGAAGACTTTGGACCTATTTTATAGCAAATTTAGAATTGTTCTCCAATATATTGCAAAAATCATTTTACCGCTTTCACTGCACATTCATATTTCTTTGGAATAAGCAACCAAAGCGTTGAATAAAGCCCAAGGCAACATGATTGTGAAGTGAAAGCGGGAAAACTATTGACTTGACTTAATACTTAAGAGAATCATAAATCTAGGTTACCATGAAACAATGTGCACTTTCGGATTCAATTGCTATGGGACTTTCGTCTTTTTTGACACAATACAACCTTGCTTTTCAGCAAATCTGTAAAGCGCTTGCGTTTATGTGTCTTATCGATGCTGAAGATCTTGAGTTTGAGTTTTTTGATTTCGGCGATTTGACTTCTTTTGGAGACTAGACGATGTAGCTTAAGAGTACTCGATGGTCTTTTTGCTGAGTTGTTCTTGTAGTGTAGCAATTCCATTACGGAGAATTTCTACAGTATCAGCAGATACAAACATGTCTTAAAAGAAATTGAGAATGGTCATTGTTTGTACAGTTGTTCATAATGGTGCAAAATAGAATATTGTGCAAAATGGGTCAAAATACATCAATCTGATGCGCCAAAATACATCTTCGTGCAATGCAATCTTTAACAAGTGCACTGTTGCAAATAAATGCACAGGATGCTTGTAGAGTAGAGGCTATTGCTGTTGATGGGCACGAAAATATTTCTTTTTGCTGCTGTAAAATAAGCCAACTATCGCTAGTCAATAAGTATAATTTTGTGAATGGGTCATTTCAAGAACTATGATAAAAGTAGCACATCTAAAGGAAAGATGGATAAAATGGATCATTTACTTTGATATAGCAGCTAGTAAAATGCGGGGGCGTTGAGTAATAAGACTTCGGAATAAAGTAGCTCATACTTTTTGGTTGTGTTCGTTGTGGTAAGTGTAAATTGCTTGATATCAAAGATATATGGGATCATCTTATGATGGATCATTCAGTTGGCAAAACAGAATTGACAAATTTAATGTTGGATCATGCCAGATAGAATGAACAAAAGGCGTTTTGGACACAGCGCTCATGTAATTTTGGGTAGCTATCTGACCTCCTTCATTCAATTGTTCAAGGGCAAAAATGATACCAAGGTACTATTTTGTTCTATATGTGGTTTTGGCTTAAGTTAGTTTTTCATGTGTCAAGTAGTCTTGTGTTTGAGATTAAATCTATCTACTTCTAACAAAGCTCCAAATACAGTCAATCTAAATTTTAACTTTTTAAATGTGTACTACACTAACTTGATCATTAGGTTTGAACACATTTCACAGTAGCTGTGCATTATAACGTCCACAATTCTACACGGATACTCAACAAACATATGTTCGTTAATTGATGTAAACAGATGTGTTTTGGGGGAAAATGTGTAATGCTATGTTTTTTCAGTAAATTTACCGGAGTCGTATGACATTTCTTATTCCAGCAACTGGAATAGCAACTGGAATCCAATTTACCAAAGTAGCGCCGAACAATGTGTGGCATTTGGTATCGAACTTTGGTCCAGGGGAGTGATATACGGTCCTTCACATTCATATTTTTCAATAGGAATTGTAGGCGATGAGGTTGTGATAATACTGATGTCATCTGAGTATCGTCTGCGCGGCCACAGTTCGGGTGTATTTAGTGCTTACTTAATAACGTCTAGTACATGGCTTCAAGTGTGATAGCAATCTTTTGCTGGAGTAGCAAAAAGTACCAAGCTGTATCGCAAGTTAACTTAATAAGGAATACGGTCGATGGTCATTCAGTGCAAAGGGTATATAATACTGGGCAACTTAGCGTAACACACCATAAAGGTATTGCCTAGAGCATTGTAATTGCAATGGTACGACGGGAAGTTTGGTTGTTTTGGAATGATGGACGTGATGAGCGAATTAAAATAATCTTAAAGCACACATTGGCTGGTGATGATCCTCAATGTAAGGAACTTTCGTGGCGTTTGCCTTGCTAACATCTTGGTAATCACTTCAATAACCTTAATTCTTCTTCTCATCTTCAGTGATTTGGCTAAGCAGCACCGCCAACAACGCTGCCCAGATGCACCATAGTCCAGCTAACCACTCCACTGAGAGTCGATTTTTCTCTTGCCCGAAAAATGGATAGCTATTTAACATAAAACTCTTTACAGCATTGACGGGGATGCAATCTTCATCTCATTTCACCGAAAATAGTTTAGGTTTCGGTACCGAAATTGCAGCCTTCGTTGTGGGATCTTTATTGCACGAAGGATATCACGCTCATTAATTATGTTTGTCAAATCGCGTTGACAAGGTAACCCATATTAAAACGTGAATTTACCATAGCAACGTGATGCTTTAAATGTCAGGTTTACGTAAGCTTAAAAAGACCAAGAGAGCCGTAGTTGTAGATCAGCCCAACCAAGCTATTCATTTATGTAATTCTTTGGTGACCGAGGCATGAATCAGTCGAAGAGGACGCTCATTAATCATTTCATATTTTTTGGAGACAAGCATCTTTAACTCTGATAGTTATCGTTATGTCAATAATTTTAACTGCATCACCATCTACGAAGCCATAAAGAAATAAACAGGAACTATAATTCAAAATAATAACCTCGTTGAGCTATAAATAAAGTCTTACAACAAATGCTAGACTCACATAATTGTAATAGACTAAATCATAAACAACTCATCAGACATATTGCGCTCGTTCCTAGGGACTCTTTCACCAAATAGATAATGTAATATCCAGTGACATATACTTCCCTTACTAAAATGGGCTTAGCCTTTTGTAGTTTACTTGAATTCGGTATTTTTTAAAACTTGATGTTCTGCCTATTATCTTTGTTCTATTTGCAACTAACTATACTTTGATCGAATTTGATTTCTGTTTTACACCTAACATAATCCTTAAACTTTGAACTACATCTTGAATATGGGATCACGTAAGTCTTTGATTCTGTATAGGGTAACTCAACATGAAAAGCTGAGGTTGCATTCTTTAGTGAGCTGAACCAGTGTGCTATCACATCCTTTGCAATCTCATGTATTGTTCTGTATGTATGATACCCTGTCCCTACTATAGCAATCAACTCGAAGGCCTGATGATAAAATAAGTTGAAATCCAACTGCGTTGGTTGATTGTTCCGAAAACAAAAGCTACACTTTTACTTGAGTCGGGTGCAATTGCGATACCAATCACACCTAACACGTGGGCTAACAGAATTTATGAAAATGCAACCAAAATTGACGAGAATAGGAGCATAATCATGCATTTTCAAATTGTCCACCGTGGTGCTTCGTCAACGGAATTCTTCTGTAAATTGCTTACAGTATCGCACAGTGGAAATGGCAACAAAAAGTTTGCCCGAATCAAAGTGGTGGTATTACACTTGTACAATTGCGCTCAATACTTCCACGCTCAATGCAGATATGTGTTGTTTTAATGAGTAAAAACCTTGCCAAGAATCCATGGGGAACCGCAATGGCCACATTGGAAATGAATCTAGGTGGTTGAAAGGCAACCAAACATTGTGGTACAGTTCATGGCCACGAATACACGAATAGTGGCCTCTAGGTATAGTACTTCGTCGTGATTGTTATAGTTTACGACGCAACCTGTTGATATCTTGGGAAATACATGAAATGTCAGATGGACCACGTTGTTGTGTTGTGACCATGTCGATAGCACTCAATTGCATTTTTTTTCGCTTCTGCAACTGATGGATATGATAGACATAGTCGATCAGAAATTTACTTCAATTGCTGCAGCACGATAATAAAACTAACAAACGATATCATTCATGAGAATAAGTCCAAAAAGCAGTATTTAGATTCAATGCAATATCTTGACTAAAAGATAATCAAATACAGCAACGTTGCTATGTACACGATGACGATGACAAAATACAAGCTTCCATTGGGGAATATATTGGATGGGATGCAGTAAAATACATGTATGCAAAGGGAGTAGATGCCACTGTGTCCCTCGATAACCATTAATATCACTCGCTTTTGTCGAGAAGAGTTTGTCACATCCTTCCCATTCAGTAGAAAACACAATGTGTACAATCTGTCTATCAATCGTTAGCACAAAAACAAGTTGGTAATTAGCATGGGAGGAAAAAATGCTTTATCCTTCTGTCCATCGAAATTATGTCTCGTAATCTCACAGTTGGCCATTTTTTGCGATATGCTTCCTCGATGTTGGGCATATCTCTACAAGCTTACTATCCATAATTATGTTTGAAATGAGAAACAATGCAGAGAGGTTGAGCTACCTTCTCACAAATGAATTGTCTTAAAGTGAATCTTCTCCATTTTACTTGTTGTTAACTTAAATTACTTTGTTATATATACAAGCATAAGCTTGGACAACTTGAATAGAGATGGCAAGTTAAATTGCCTATCGTTATCCATTAGAACACTGCTTTTTCTGCACATCATATTTCATTTGCCTTCGCCTTTGCTCGTAAGAAAGAGACAATGTACCAAGTTGTTTTGCCTTGACAATACAGTTTATTGTCGCGACTCAATGAATCAGAAAAGACGACGACAGGTGGATGAGATACTCCTGCCATAGTGATTATTCTTATACCACATGTTTGCTTAACTTCAAACAAATCGATTGCACACACACGGTATCATGGACAATGGCAATGTACCAGTCCCACCTGCGAGAATGAGTTTAATTTACTATTTGCACTGCAAATCAGTGTATCGCTTCGATTATTTTATAGTGAGGATAGTAATGTTCAATAGTACTAGTACTAATTAATATTAAAAGAGAGCATTGTTAGATTGAGTTGTTTCTTGCACCGAGTAGAAACAGCATGGTAAGAATTGAAGAAGCAAAGCCAGTTTGATCCCAATCTATCACGAGTTTGCTCTTTTGATTGTGTCACCATGTGGGCACGTATCTCAAAGCTTTAGGACAGCTGATCTTTGTGTTTCAAACTTCTACAGCAGTGTCGCGGACCACGGATTGCTGTCATTTTTGAATTGCATTGAGAGTGCACAAGAGTCATGTTGATTGTGTCGAGCCATGATTTCGAAAATGGATGGAAACCTGTTGAAGGACAAGGTGCCTGGACTAAAGCAGAGCATGAACGATTTTTAGCAGCCATGGAAGTCTACCCTAAAGGACCATGGAAAAACATTGCTGATATTGTTAAAACCCGAACAGTTCGTCAAACACAAACCCATGCACAGAAATACCGGGAAAAACTTGCTCGTCGTCAACGTGGTTTGCGCAATAAGCACATGATTCGTCATGAAATTCTTAGTGCACTTGCACCAAAGGAAGAGGCATTTGATGTCTTACCACTTAAAGAAGAAGATCGTTTGACAACCTCTCTAACGAACATTCCATCATCAGCAATGCCACCATTGTCAGTCTGCTTGGATTTTTTACTTGGTGTCCTTGATGACAACAAGACTGATGATAAGCAAGTAGTTGTCGAAGAACTCTAATCAACTACAGTAGAATTATTTAAGAAAAACTTAATGTGAAAGTAATTAGCAAACTTGTATATCAAGATTCGTTTTAGTACTTGACGTACATATTTACTTTCAATTGCAGGAAAATATAGAAGAGGCTTTGTAATACTTGTATTTCCTCTTCACCTCATCACAAGCGTTAGCAGTGGCACAAGTCGTGTGTTGTTGCGATATGGTGTTG
>JNBS01002144.1:0-12851 GCA_002081575.1 Thraustotheca clavata | reverse complement strand
AATTGATCAATAACATACGTCCTCGTTTTGGCTCTTGATACACATCAAACGTAAATCGACGGCGACAACGAACGTCTTCAGGATGGGCTACCATCGACAATGCAAGATTACAATTGATTGGCATTGATTTCTGCATGACAATCTTGGAAAGGCATAATAATGATTGGCTGATTTATGTTACCCAAGTGTCTCTTAGTTCACGTGAAATATATTTTATATATCACCTTACACTTGACAAATATATACGAGCAATATAAAAATCACGTGAGAAATACTTGTGAAATTCGAAGTTCGTATTTGAAGTCTTTATATTATGGTGATTTGGAGTTGTGTCCCAATCAATTGATGTGCCATAAAGGATCCAAGCACCATTCACCGTGTATTGTTGTGATCGGTTGAAGTTGATTGCTTTCTTACGAGGAAGATCATGAATTGGTATGCAATGGCCATGATAGAATATCAAAAAGGATTAAATTATAGCATAAAAAGTGTATCAAGACGATCTGGGTGTTGGTGAGTTTCAGCTGCATGAAAACGTGTGGCAATTGAAATTTCAATGACGCCATAGCTCCTGTGCAAGAATGTCTAAAGCTGGAACAGGTGCAGATCCCCGTGAGGTTTGGTTGAAGACGGATGTCTTGGAAGGGGAAGAGGGAAGTATTTTTTTTGAATATCAAAAAAGTATCCCACTGTAACTTCCATGTCATTTTCACAAGTTCCTACCGTAGATATGAAATATGATGTCGAAATGATAAATTTAATATGCATGATGAGATTCAATTTGATTTCAATCAAGAATGTTTCATTGCATTATGTGCTTGTAAATTGATACATACAATGGTAGTGTGTTCAGGAAGAAATCATCCTTGCAATTTGTCTCAAGATACGTGAGGAATCTAATTTAATTACGTGTATCCGATCCGCACGCATGCGACCACGTTGCATAGCGATGCATTATGATGGACGCAGCCACAGTCACATTCAATGAAGCTGTACCACCACCGTATTGAGGAATATAGATATAACCATCACAAATAGCTAATTGAGCATCACTTAAACCACTGCCTTCATTGCCAACCATAAATGCCATTGGGTTGGTCTGGCTAAAAGCATCCGAATCATTTACACTTTTAGCAGATTGTAGAATCTCAATACCAATGATTTGACATGTTGGATCACGAGTTTTGATCATATTGCGGCATTCATCAAGGGTACGACAGCGGGTAATTGGGAACGGCAAGACAAAACCTGGTAAAGAATCCTCAAAATGAAGCGCAGATTCAAAACTTAGCAGCTTTTGACCAACTACAAATACTTCTTTCACACCAAAGGCAGAAGCACTTAGCAATAGATCACGAATATTCTTTCGCTTTTGAATATTGTTAATGATCCAATATTGTCCATGACCATTTCCACGAGGTGTGTCATCAACCTTTGCCATGCTAATTACTTTGCACCAATCACTAAATAAAAATATCTTTTTTAATTCCTTACAAAAATTAAATTAAATATATAACTTTAAATATACTCTTAAGTTTAATATCACGCAACTTTAGCAAATCATGAATTTGCACATCCTTTTGATGTGGCGTTGTGGGACTTGAAAGAAACTAATTTATTGTCAAAAGAATTATGTATCCATGTATCCGATAAATACTTGATCTAGCGCATCGTGAAGAATCAATGCTAAGCTCTCAGTATCTTCGAGTAGGGTGAGTTTAGACAGATGATACGATTAATTGGGTTACAATTTCCAAATGTAAATTGGTATTTTAAAATATCATTATTTTGACTTGAAAATTGTATTAAATACTGAAAGTATATTTAAATATATATATTAATTAAGTATAGAGCTATCAAGTTAAAATGATATATTTAAAAAAGAAATTAACCAATCAAAACAAGAAAAGAAATATCCTGTAAAGAAGATCATGGCGATGGCCGATGAAGCAGAGAAAGCATTTGAGAACACTGCAGAATGGCTACGTGCAGCTCAAGTATTAGCTAAAACATTACGTGAGTTTGTCCAGCTTCAAGCTAAGCATAAGGATGAATTACGTAGCTTTGCAGAAATTGCAAATGCTCGCTTGGAACAAGTCCAGCCAGCTTCGACAACATGTCATGGCAGTGGACTATTTCTTTCACGCGTTTCTGCTTTATTTGCGCAAGTTTCTAGTGCTCAAGATGAAATGTGTGTGAACCTACCATTGGATATTGATGAATTAGAAAAAGAGCTTGAAATTCATGCGACCAGATTGACGACAATGCAAAAAGAAGCCCGAGAACGTAATTTAACTTTTCAGGTACTACAAATATTATATAGATATGGGTAACTTTTGCATTAGAAAATGAAAATGCAATATCGAACGTCTTTGGAAACATTTATGGCATCTTTTAATATGGCATCCAAAGCATTGGAACAAGGAATGAATAAAGATGGAATTGATCCTAATATCTTTGAAATATTGGACTCGGATGACAAGGCTGAAATTAAAACTGGAAGAGAAACTAAAGCAGTTGAACAAATTGCTATGCAAATACGTGCTTCAAAAAATGCAAAAAATGCTTGTGTTGCACAATACAAATCCTTTCGTAAAATAGCCTCCGAGTATATTCGTTCATTGGAATCTATACATTTAAATCAACAGGTAGATAGACATTTTCTTCTTAGTATTTTATTAACGACGCATAGCAACTGGAATGCGATTGCACCCAAACAATAACTTCAATTGTTCAAAAATTTATTGTTGGGTACATGTCCCTGATCAAAAACATGGAGGTCTTGCACCATTCGTAAATTGATACTAAATTCATTCTAGTATGATACTGTTCAACTAAACCAGCAAATTGAAGAAGAAAGCCAACGAACATCGGAGGAAGAACCTTTGGTACATTTAATATCCAAAGAAATTCAAGCCGAAATGCAAGCTATGGCACCACCAATATCGGCACCATTAGAATTGCCATATTTTCTTGAACAATACTTTCCAACAACATCAGTAAGACCACTTTTAATCAGACATCGAAATGCCAGACTACATATATTTGCCCCATCTTCATAAGTATAGGAAAAATCCATTAATATATTCTCCAAGATCATTGCAACAATTATTTATGCTTTCGAGGGAAGTAAGGATCAATGTTGAGTATTTATATAGGCATCTTCGATGCTATATTCAGTATACTACCACATTCACTGGGTAATTCCAGAGCACTATGCAAGATTCTCGAGAGTTATACCTTTATCTTTTACATTATGACTAAAATTTATTGCATAGTTATTCGACACTAAAGATGACAATATTGTCCAAATATATGACGGTGTAATCGATATGTTAGTTTATAAATACTAAAGATGGGATCACTGTAATCCCAGGTGCTGCCTTTCCAAAATGATCGAAAACTAGCGATAGCAAATTTAATGCCTTTGGGAATGACAAGACAAAAGAAGATTGATCGAATGAAAGATGCTGTGTGGGGTTCTAGTATTTTGGCATCTTTATTTTGTATGCGATCAGTTTATCACCTATCTCGGATTTCAGTTGATTTAAACTTGCCTCTTAATGCGGAAATTATCACATCCGATTTTGAATTTGTTCTTGTTTACGATGGAAATTTTACTGCTGAAATCCATGGCATTGGTCTTGTTGAATTTCGTGTGAGTTTACATCGACGACGAGATCATTCACGAACTGTTTATGAAGATCAACAATCATTGACACAATTTTTTCTTGAAAATAATACAACCAAGGAATACTACCCTGAAGAAGTATTAATATGCCACATGAAAGAATCTTACATTGATCAAAGTATTTACTTCAAAATTGACTTAACTAATTTGTATGTAGAAAACATTTATGTTGTGCGCATGTTAATACCAAAGGGAAGTGCAAATGACTTTGTTGCAAAATCTTTTCTTGCAACAAATATCGTAGCCACTTCAAGAGTTAAACTAATGGGATTACATATTGGAGCAACCAATTCTATGAGATTTATAGGATGGACATCATCAAGGAAAATTGCAACGCGTGGTCGCTCTATACAAGACGATCGTATTGCTCTTCGTGATGATTGTTCTCAAGTTATGAAAGCAAGTCCATTTTTTGCAGATATACCTGCCAAGGACTTGATGCAATTAGCTGATCTTGGAACTATATCCATTATTGAGCCTAATAAGGTACTAATTATTTGAATACTTTAATAACATAGTTCACTTAGCGGCTTATGGAAGAAAATGAAGTTGGAGGCTGTGAAATGTCAATCCTTCTGACAGGCTCAGTAGCTGTCTATCAACATAATTCAGTAAATACTTCAGCACTAAATTAACTTTAAACACTTTTGTAGGAACAAATGATATCTAAAAAAGTTGCCATGTTGGAAAGTGGTGCTTGTATAGGTGAAATGTCATTTTTAATTCACATGCCACGTACTGCTACACTAGTGACTGCAACCGAGTGTATGCTTATGAGTATTGATGGTACATTGTTTCTAAAATTTCTTAAAAGTTATCCTCAAGTACATGAAAAATTACGATGTATGCTAAATGAACGACTTGTTCAAAATGCAGTTCTCCAGCACACAGTGCCATTCTTTCAAGCAATACCTTACAATAAATTGATGGAATGGGCTCGTTTATGCTTTATAGAAGACAATGTCCCTGAAAAAGTTATTGTTTTACGTACATATCATTTGACTACTTTATATCTAATTGCTCTTGTAGCTGTTGTTGGTCGGCCAAAATTTAGTATTTTAATCTCTGGTTCAGTCGAGCATACAGCAGCTCACACTGGAAAGAGTAAAATATCAACTTCTGGGTATGATTTTTCATCAATTTCATTTAAAGTTGCTTGTAGATATTATGGCACATTTAGTCGATTACGTTTATTAACTCCTGGTCCTTGGGGTGATGAAGCACGAACAAATTCACCATGTATATTTCTTTCATGTTATCTAGAGGCATTTGATCGTATATTTGATTCAGCAGAACTTGCTGCAATTCATATTCGATTATATCAATACAATTGTGATGTTATACCTATCCTTGACAACCCTATTTCTTATGAATCATATTTACGCTTTGTCAGTTCTGAATTTAGCCAAGAAAATTTATTGTTTGTTTTAGCAGTACAAAATTATCGTGCATTTCCATCGATTGACAGTGCTGTTCGTCTTTATCATGAATTTGTTGCTGCTACAGCTATTCAGCAAGTAAACTTGGAAGCAAAATTACGTCATGAAATTTTAAATACAATTGAGTCCCGAACATTTATTCCTGGTGAAAAATCTCCACGTTTAGTAGCAATATTTGAACGAGCTTATGATGAAATTATACGTTTGATGCGAAAAGATAGTTTTCCACGCTTTAAAAAGTCCAAGTATTTTTCAGAAATACTAACAAATTTTCAAATTTTTCAACATACTGTCAACAGTCCATTACAAGATAATGCTGTAAAAGAACAAGAAGATATCCACCGACGATTTAATAATTCATTGAGCAAAGTAAATGAACGAGAAGCAAAGCGAAAACAAGCGTGTGTGACCATAAAAAGAAGTAGTGTAGTTGGTCCTCATTTCAATCCTATTATTCATTAGCCACTTGACTCTTCGCTACTTGACTACTTTGTTGTGCAATTAGCTACATAGAACAATTAGAATAGACCAATCTATTTTTAATTAGCAAGTACGCTTTTTTTGGCGCGAAATCGCCAGGAATGGGCGTAATCTGCTCGAGTCTTTCGTATGGACAAAAGCAAGATGTATGGGGCTCAAGCTTGCTATCTCCTCTCTTTGTTGAGGAAGACTTGGATAGTCTTGGTGGATATTCTGTATTTCATTCAATCCATCCTGGGTTTCCAATTATTTCACCAAGATGTAAAATAGCACTTTTATATGAAGGAAAAATCACAGCTTTAATTCCACAGCTTGGTTCTGTCTCGTTTAATGTCAGCTCTACACATAAATACTCGGGTGTACACAAGTTTGGGAAAGGTAATCTCGCAGTATCACGTTTTTTTCAACATCGACATCAAATGTCTAATGCTTCCAACCAATTTACAATTGACACGGAAGAAATGCTCATATCAATGAATACAAATGCTTCAAATGAATATCTCTTACGACTTTGTATTACAAAGACTGATGCGAATGAAGTTGTTATTAAATCTTATCGTGCAACCTCAATTCAAGTACTTGATCGATGTAAACTACTTGCACTGGAAAAACCTTCAGCATCTTTGGCTTACAATGCACCTGGTGTATATTACTTGATGAATAATGTCTTAAACTCGGATTCACTTACATTATTACGCTCAGTATCATTTTTTAATGATATTGCTGATGAAAAGTTATTACGATTAGCTGATTTATCAACCATTAGTTTGCTTGCACCAGAGTTTGTCTATGATTTCCTTGCAATCTATTGATTTTGATGAATAGGTGTGTTGTATTTCGTGAAAATGATGAAGAAGGCTCTGAAATGTTCATTACTCTTGCTGGGACTCTTGAAGTAAGTTCAATTCAAAATGGTACCTCAATTGTTTTGGCAAAATTGAGAGCTGGTTCTTGCTTTGGTGAAATGGCTCTACTTACTCGTGTACCTCGAGCTGCTACAATAAAAGTGCTAGAAAATGCTATGTTGCTTTCAATTGAACGCAATAGCTTTTTGGAATTCCTTGATGAAAACCCTGAGGTAATCTTTGTATTAATAATTTCTATTAGCTCACCAATATTAGGTAAGAAGCAAACTAAAAAGTTTACTACAAGAGCGATTTATGAAAAAAGCTCTATCCTCCAATATCGTACCATTCTTTCAAGCCATTGACTTTCAACATTTGATTGATCTTTCCCATAACTTTATTGTTGAAGACACAATTCAATCTGGTGATATTATTTTAACACCAGAGACTTATGGAAGCAAATTTTGTATCATCATTTGTGGTAGTGTTGATGCAATAAACTGTGTTGGTGACTCGAAAATGACAACAGAACTTCATCCTGGTAGCTATTTTGGCACGTTTGGTTCTTTACTCCACAGTACTTCAGTAGCTCATACTGTTGTTGCCAAGTCATCATGTGTACTATTTACTTGCCCTATTGAAATAAGCTCCAAAGTAATCGGTTCATCACCAATTGCTTATGCTGAAATTTATATTCGATGGCTACGAGAAAATTGTGAATTAAAGCACGTGATGGTGCATCCAACAGCACATACATTTTTAACAACCTTTTGTAAATCAGAATTTAGTGAAGAAAATGCTCTATTTCTCATGGATATTGACACGTAAAAGCATACTTATAATACTTTGGTTAATATGATTGTAGATACACGAAAATGTCATCTCCAGTTGATCGACGAAAAATGGCGTGTTATCTCTATGAGACTTACATTTCAGAGACTGCTCCAAAACAAGTTAATATCGATCACCAAATGCGTGAAAATGTCCTTCAGCAACTTAAACTAATTTGTGCAAGTGACATCATGAATGAAAGTGAAGAAATGGAAATTGAATTGACCATGTTTGAACCAGCCAAGAATGAAATAACTCGGTTGATGGTCAAAGATAGTTTTCCACGCTTTAAAAGATCACCATATTTTGCTCAAATGCTTGAAGCATTTGCTCCTTACTCTCATGCTCGACATATTTCTTTAGCTGATGCTGTGACCCAATTTAAAGAAAAAATTGTATTGAGCCCAAGAGAAAATGACAATCAAGATAAACATGGTTTATTTGGACGATTTGAAAAGATTGTAGACACCGTCAATAAACATAAAACAAGACGATCAACAATCAATTCCTCCGCTCCACCAGGATTAAAAGCACGACAATCCAAGATTCTCGTTGAGAGATAGCACCCATTGTACAAATACGGCAAAAAGATAGGATCTTAGTTTATTAAACGAGTTGCAACAACGTTTTCAAACATGCTTCAAGATTGCCTTGTGCTTCACGTAGTTTACGTTCAGCAATTGCATGAGTCAAATTCATTTCCTTGGATAAGAATGCAACATCATCTTTAGAGATTTTAATTGCAGCAAGTTCTTTTTCATGAGAAAGAGTAGCTTGTCTATCAGCTTCTTCAACAGCTTTAAGAGTCGATAACAAGTGCTTCATTGTGTTGACATCGATAGCTTTCTCATTATCTTCGTCTTTTGCATCCAATTTCTTCATTGCACTTGATTCTTCAGCCTTTGTCTTGCTCGATTCAACATCTTCTTCCTCTTCTTCATCATTTTCTTCACGTTCTACATGATTTTCTTCTTTTAATGGCTTTTCTTCGCTTGTAGAAGCGTTCTTATGTGTTGACTTGCTCATCACCAGACAAAACTAATAATGATATTTAACTTACGTAAAACATCAAACACTGACGTTAAAGTACTCTTTAACGTTAGTGTGCATTTCATTAAAGTACGCCTTCTGTCTAATTTCACGCAAAAGTACATATATAATATTATTTTGACAAGAATAATTACATGTAAAGTTGCGTGTGTTTAGCCTGATTAAACATACTTAATCGAACTCTTCAACTTTATTGAGACGTACTTGATCGAGATGAGTCTCTTAAGTGAGAAAACCAAAAAGAATCTTGAGCAATGGGACAAGCTGCAGGAGGACCGATGCCGATTGCTGCTGCTACAGCATCGAATTGCATCGAGAAACACAAGGAAATAGAGAACGATATGTCACTTTCCAATGCTATTTTATTTGCTCGTAAATTTACGCAACGACACCCATTGTTTGTGTGGCGAGAGGATGAAACTTTGTTGCGGAATATGGGAATTCGACCATTTAAGTATGCATTTCTTGTGGATTTTCATGATTTAACAGGCACAGCGAATTCATGTGTCTTATTATCACTTATGCCAACACAAGAAAGTCTTTTGTGCCATCAATCGATGTCATTAACCACATACAAATTAAAAGCATTGTTGGTTGCATTAAAACATCCTAATTTACTACCAATATTGGATGTTCATCATGCAATAGAGCCGTATGCATCAAGTGAATGCATGCAACGACCAGGAATTTTAATTGCTCAACCATTTATTCCTTCTGGAAGCTTGAAAGATTTATTGTATGAAAAAGCAAACCCTCGAGGTTCATATACAACCAAGTATGCATTACGTCGTGCTAGTTCTGGTTTACCACGATTACAAGTATCGCGATATGCTCGACAAGTTTTACATGGTCTTGCAGCTCTTCGAAGCAAAGGGATTATTTGTGAACATTTAAAGACCAGCAATATTATCATAGACAATGGTGTTGCAAGGTATATTTGATTATCAATGATTCCTATTAATTTCTTGGTTAGGATATCGGATATTTTTAATACCTTACTCTGCCTTGATCGAGATACAACTTTACGCAATTATACTCTTCCTCTGGAAAGCTCTGTAGATGTTGACTTTCTTTTGTTTGGACATTGTCTATATGAAATGGCTTGTGGTCAAGAACTTGGAGCTGTGGCACCTACAGAAAAAGATTTAAATGAATTTCACCCTGAAATTGCTCAAGTTTTACAAATTATCTTTGTTCGAGATACTCCTGAAGAAATTACAATTGATCTTCTCTTGGATCTTCCTCTTTTTGCTTCAAATGATTCTCTTCCACCTCATCCTGTATGATTTTCAACTTGTTTCTTTATTTAAATGTCGTTGATAGATTCGTCTTGATGGTCAAATGAAAAGTATCATTAAAACAAGTATGCGAATTAATCAAACACGACGTCAAGCCCATCGTATACAATATGAAGAAGAACAAACAGTAGAAGAAGCACGTCGAATAGCAGAAACAAGTCATGAAGACAAGTTAAAAGGTCATCATCAACGATTTCGAGCAAAAAAATCGTCCAAACGTTCCCGATTTCGAGCATCATGTGTTAATTACTCTCAAAGCAAAAGTCTTTCAAGCGAATACGAGTCTTCTGTGCCTTAAACATGTAGTAGAACACTGTAGATTAACAATAATAGATGCTATGATTACGAGTATTATGGCAGATGGCACAACATAATCAATGGACTATTACCGTGTACTCAACTTGACTCGGTACATAATCAATCGAGAATGAAGTTACATAAAGCGATAGAACTGCTACACAAAAGGACATCAAACGTGCTTATCTTAAGCTTGGTAAGAAGCTTCTCATGGATGCTTTTATATGTAATTCTAGCTCGTCAACTTCATCCTGATGTGACTGGCAACGATATTGTACATGATTTCCTTGAAATTAACACGTAATTTTGCATGTAGGAGAAGGCTTCTCTCTTTAAACGAGTAAATGAAGCCAATGCTGTCTTATCAGACCCTATAAAGCGAGAAGGTAGAGTGAAAATCAGGAATTATTGATAAAAATGTGTAGAATATGACAATCGGTATTCATATCATCGTCCAGAGACAGAGTATTCTCCACGAGGACAAACAAATCAACGAGCATCAACAAGGTAGAAATTATTGTTTGTTTTTACTTAGTTTTTTCAAGTACTTCGGGTCGACATTATGGAATTAATGAAGATGTGTGGTATGCTAATCATTATGGGATTCATGCTGCACGTTCGGGACGATGGACTGGAAGAATTAATATGAATTATGGCTCTCATATTCCTGAACAAATGTATGAAGCACAAATGGAAAGTATTCGAAGGTAGTTTTGATATGATTTATTGTAATTTGATCATTTTTTATGTAGACAAGAAGCTACTCAACGTATTCAAAATGGATACATGCTACGAAGAGAATTACGTTTGAAAAAACAAGCAGAAGAAGCTGAAAAAGAACGTCAAGCTAATAAACAAACTCAAACTAAAGAAGAATCGGAATGTACCATTTCATAAATGATATTTTGAAAAAAATCATTTTTTTGAAAATATTTTTTGGAGAATCTTACAACAAACAAATTGTCATGCAAAATGAGGTAAAACTATTCATTTGACTTTATATATTCACTAGACAAAAACAGAGTTATTTATCCAATTTCTAGTATAGGATGAAGCAAGTAGACATATATTTGCTTGAGGTGTAACTTCAGTCTTAAAAGCTATGGTTCTTTCGTCCATTTTGACACAAAACAGCTTTTCGTGTCAGCAAATCTCGAGCTTGCACAATACCATTGCATCGTATCAAATTAAATTTCGAGACCAAATCATTCACCAAGTGATGATAATTGACAATTTGTTCATTATCCACTGTGCAGACCACAGGTTCTGGGTCAACATCTTTTTGTTTTGTTTCATTTGTAGGTGTAATTTTGTCAATTTGCTTCATACAACAAGTCTCAAGGTGCTGAGTGTACGAATTAGAAAGACTTGCCATATTTTCTTGAATGGAATTGATTTCATTAGCAAAACGAATTTTGGCTTCAGCGTGCATTTTGCGATTTTGAAACATTTTCATCTTTAAGTCAAAATATAACACATCTTTATTCATCTTTTCGGCTTGTAAAGTATTGAGTTGTTCATGAAGTAAATTGAAAGATTGATTATGTGTGATGTTGAGACTGGACATCTTGGATTTAAGGTGTCTGATTTTGAAGGATTGATCCAATGTTTTTTGTTGCAATAAATTGACCTGGCGATATAGTTTAGTGCACTCAATCGTCTTTTCATTTAGTTGTTCTCGTAGGGCAGCAACTTCGATACGAAGCATTGCCTCAGAATCGGCAGATACAAATACGCTTTGAAAAAAAGGGAGAAAATTCATTGTTGGCACAAGATTGTCAAATGCAAAATAAAACATGGCAACAAGTTGGGTCTAAATCCATCAATCTAATAAATTAATTTCAGTTGGAGCAAAATATATAGTCTAATGTATGGATTATCGTATCATGATTTCAAATAGAATGGACAATGTATTAGGTGATGGCTCATCAAATTCGGTGCATATTTGAAAATCTATTCATTCAATTGCTCAAGGACAATAAGTACAATTGTTTTGGGCTAAAGATGCATAAACTACATTAAATGTGCTATTAAATAGCTCCAAGTTGATTTTTTACATTAAGATATGAATTTTTGTAAACTGTGTGGATATTTGACAATTATGTCGTTAATTGGTGTTAATCACATTAAAAGAATGAATCGATTGCCTCGTGTAATATGTAGCAAAGTGCTGTATGAAACCAAGTGGATTAGCTTAAAGGAGCTAGCGTACAAGGACTTGAAGGATGTAGAACGTTCGTACATTACTGTAGAAAGAACTACACGTCGAGCGGATTTAAACTTGGATGCAGTGATTGTTTTACCACTTTTGAAGTCGACATTGGAAACTCAAGCTGTATTAATCCGTCAATTTCGTCCTCCTTTAGGTAAGCTTTGATTTGATAGACGATACTATTGTGGTAATAATCTAGATAATTGGACAATTGAGCTTCCTGCAGGATTAATTGATCCAAATGAATCAATCGAGTCCACTGTTGCACGTGAAATCAAAGAAGAAACAGGATATACTGTGTCTAATATTGTATCCATTGGTCCTACAATTGCTAATGATCAAGGTCTGTTTACATACAAGTATCAATAATTTGAGTATTGATTCATTTTGTAGGACTTACAAATGGAAATTGTCGATTTGTTGTTGCTGAAGTTGAAAAAGATAGCAATGGATTAGCTTTACAAGAACTAGAAGAGACAGAAATGATTGAAGTACTTCATGTACCTATTTCAAAACTCTTGGAAACTTTACATTTACGTGAAAAAGAATTTGGTGATTCAATTGATGCAAGATTGTATAGTTTTGCCTTAGGACAACAATTTCGCATTTAATCAATTTGATATTGCTTTTTCTTTCTCTCATTACTTACTATTAATGCGTTGATCTTACTATAAATGCTTAAATTTCAATTATGTAATAAATACATGA
>JNBS01002143.1:0-34373 GCA_002081575.1 Thraustotheca clavata | reverse complement strand
GATTTGGTTTACATGATGTAGGTGGCTGATTTGGTGTTGGCGTAATGGTGAATAGAGTAGTTTGGGGTATTGAGGTTAAATTTACTTCTATAGGAGCTACAACTGAAGATAAACACCGATCTGCTTTAAACGGGCCATTTTGTTTAATTTGCCAACGTGCCAAAGGATAATTAGGGCTTGGAGAATATTATAGCAGTGTCTGGGTATGACTCACCAGGCACACAACTATTACACCGAGCCAAATAATAACCAAAGTATGCTTTTAGAGCAATTTTTCCATCACCAATTTCCATTGTGCCCATGGTTGGGTTTTCCAGTCCGATATATGAACGAAAGCTTGATCAGGTTCATTAGCTTAGGAGCACAGCCTCAGCACCGAGAAAGATACAATCCAGTGTCTGCTTGCAATGCAATTGAACCATCCAGTATTTATTACTTTCCATTGAGCCCAAGGCGAAGTAGATGGGTCTTTCACATGCACAAAAGCTGAATCTGCATAGACTGCAGACTTAAAACACAAACGACATCGTTCAAGATACAAATCAATATCAGATTTAAACGTAATGACATCTCCATCTTTAAAACAACATTGATTAGCCAGTGCTTTTGTTAAGGAAGACGCCACAAGTACCAAATAACTTAAACGCATCGCCGTAAAATTACTACTAAAGTACAAATAATTAAGAGAAGGAAGAGGAGATGTTGTTGCTTTGATCTGAACACAATGCAAACTAAAATGTGAAAAAATCAATTTCTACTTTAGGTGACAACCATTAGAGATGATTTACTTAACGTTTTTACCATTGATATTGTCAAGAAATTTAGGGATACAATTGAAATGCTTTTTTATTTATTTCAAGTTTAATTATGTATTAAGCTTTTACATGGTGTAATTTTGTCGTTGATTTTGTCAAAAATCTTTAAAACAAACTGTAGAGTTTTTCTGATAGAATAGATAATCAATACTTCATTTAAAGCTTCAAAGGGATATTAAATCTGTGCATTTCAAGCTGAATGATGACATTTGTTGCTCTTCAACCACGATAGAGTACTACTAATCTTAAATTGTTTTTTAATAATTCATGAAAATGGACAAAATAATGTACAAGATGTAAGACGGTGAATGTTAAACGAGTTATTTTCAATAGAAATGAAAAATTGATTGAAGAATTAAAACCAAGTCGATGTGGTTTTATTGCCCATGGCCAAACGACCCATGCGAGAACGTCGAACAGTGTCTTGCATATCCATTGTATGCACAGCAGTCTCTAAAAAGGAAAGTAGTTGGAGAGTTTTATCGACATGACGAAAGATGCTTGGAAAACCACTTTTTCTGGCTACAAGATTTCCAAGCAATCGAGCAGAACTAAAAAAATGAGTATCACTATAGATAAAGTAATAAATACCGTCCATTGCCATCGTAGAAGGGGTGGATAAAGAAAACGAGAGCAGCAAAAGCGTAATAGGCTGCAAGCAGAGGATGGTCAAATGTGTTGGAATTGACAGTGGACACATAGAGCTGTAGAGCTCGTGGAATTTCTTCTGCGGGGAGAAATACACGGTAAATACGCTCCGAAGCATATCCTACAGCAGCGTGATCTCGCACAATTCCTATCAATATATTATGCCATTGCCAAAATAATTGTGATTACCCCCATTTTCAGCAGAAGATGAAAAAATGGCTTGGTGAAGCTGCATCAATTGATCGTATGAAATAAGTCCACGTTTATCCACAAGAATTGTGTTGAGTGTTGACAAAAGTGTAGTATTGGTGGCTGATGTGGCAGACCTAAACAAATTGAGATAAGCAAAATAACAAATACCAACTTGAATTGATCTTTGCGATCATGAGCACTGCCAAGAGCGTCATACACGTCGCTCATTGTAAATGGAGTTGACATTAACCCGTCGTATGCACGATTTGCTAATTTGGCTTTTAAACCAAATTTTTCAAATTCTTCAGCAAACACACGAGGTAACTAGAAACATATAGCTCACTCATTATAATAATCAATAGGTAGTACTTGTTCCAGTTCACGTAGTACAGGAGAGGGAATTTGGCGAAAAATACTAAGTGGTGGTGCAAGTGCTAAACAGACTTGTTCAATTTTAAAGAGTTTAGAGTTATTGTACCTGGTGTGGCTGGAGCAATGACAGCAGTGGGTGGTGGAGTTTTACCGCGATGGATGTGTCCTACATCATTATTAATCTCGTATTAGATCAAGTTTAGTACCAGAGACTTTGTATTTGCAGAGAATACATTCTTCTTCAGCAGACTTGACCTCTTCAACCACTGGAGGCTAAGACAACTGTAAGAAATCACAGAGTGAATAAATAAACCGGTGTTACAGGGCGAGGCTCACTACCAGTGACATACTGTTTAAAGTCATTGTAAATATGATGAATTTTGGAGAAAAAATCGCCTTCAGTAGGACTTACAGCGACCAAATAGGATAGATAGTAAAAGAGTTGTTGCATCAATTGGGTCTGTACATATAAATATATACTGTGATTAAAAGACAATAGCATACTTTAGATTCAATGCTTCCTTGAATATCACTTGGTTTGAGCTCCAATAGTTCAGGTGATAGGACATCATCAAAAAGCCCCTTTCGGGCGAGTGCCACTAGTGAACTCAAAATGTTGGCAACAGCCTAGTTTTCAGTGACAAAAGTATGAAAATTGATCTTACCCAGTGATCTTCACTGCTCATCGATGTTGCAATCTTATTAATATAGTCGAATAAATGCCATGACAAAGCCAAAGACACGGTGTCATGAAGTATCACTACACATTGGTTTAATATTTCTCAAGGAATAAAGAATATACATTCTTCTTTGACCACGTTTGGGTAAAGTAGTTCACCAGTTCCAGTTAATGCACTTTCAAGGGTGTAGCAATATTGGTACCGAGACATGTTTACATTTGAGTCCTATTTCCAAATAAGCTTTGGTGATTGTATATAAGCAACATGTTTAAGTGAACATAACAATGTCACTGCTTTGACAAAGCGCTGAATACGTTGAATTTCAACAGGATCTTCTGGTTTAAGCTATACTCAATTTTGAATAACTCCGTAAACAAGTTTTACCTCAAAGCTGTACCAAGACAATACAGCAACAATGGATAATTTGACCACCATCGGTACCGATAAAACTGCTTTGATTCCAGCCTTACGTGCATAAGGTGCAAAGAAGAATTTAGACTGAGGAAGTGTTGGAAGATTTGAAATCCATTCAGGAACTTGGCCACTAGTTTAAATGTAAGGCCTTTATTTTCATCCAACAGATAATATACCTATAAACTCGACCGACATGGTCTTGACCAGGATCCAAAAGCATTAGTCCTCGAGCTTTACGATAAAGTGTAATAGGATCAAGTTTAGAGCCTCCATTGGCATGGTAATTCCATGTTTGATGCAACGTTGCTTCTTCACTAATTTTACAATATGGAATTTATATATATCAAGTGCTTTCATACCTAGTCATATCAACGTCTTCTGGAGTACGGTACCAGACAGAGTGCAAAATAATAGCACATCCTTCAGAGTCTTCTTCCTTAATAGGAATAAATGTTTCACCAAAGTACCATTTATCCTACATCACATTAGAATGCTATGCGTTGGTTGATGAGTGTTACTCGACAGACTGTGCGAAGTACATGCTCCAGAGCCGTATCCAGAACCACAGGATCAACTTGATTAAGTGATTCATCATAAACATGCCCATGTTCAATAGCATGGTGAGCCCGAAGATAACTAAGCACATTGGTATCATTATATAAATGCAAATATAATCTTACCGAGCCACATCGTGATGGGCAAAGTACATAGCTTCGGAAAGTGGGGAACTTCCCCAGCGATCAAGTGCATTGACATTTGCACCACATTCCACAAGATATTGACACATTTTAAGGTTTCCTTCACTACTAGCAACATGCAATAATGCTCTACAAAATATAGTTGGTGAAATCCCCATGATCAATTGAAAACCTCGCATCATAATCCTGGACATCAGGATGTACATATTTAGGAACGAGATAGACAAGATAATCCAAGTTGCTTCGTTTAATAGCTTCAAATGCTAATGGCATGTGATTATCTCCAGGTTGAAAAGGATGTTCTATTGTAGGTGGATGTGTTCGTTGCCTCAATACATCAATAATATTTGCTGCATTGGCATCGACAGCAATTGACATGGGTGTTCGACCCGTTTGATCTGTCGTATCTGGTTTAGCTCCTGCAGACAAGAGCAATTCAATGACATCCAATTGTTCATTTTCAACAGCTACATGCAATGCAGTTCTACTCGATAATTAATCCATTTATTACAGTAGAAATGCTCACTGTCCAGCATTATTTGTCACATCGACAGCCATCCCATCAAGCCACGCTCTTTTGATAGTTTCTGTGTCACCAAGTTGGACCTAATCAAGATAAAAACTATCTACTCCACATTATTATTCCTACTGCTGAAAACACAGTCGTAATATCTGTAGATATGTCATTTAATTTTGGCCCAGAACGTCTTCCAAGTGCTGGGCGTGTTTGAAAGCGTAAAAATTGTGCTAAAACTCCAACAATCGTTGGGTCTTTGGCACAATCAAGGGGTGTAGCTCCCCAACGATCTTTTTTGTATGCATTAGCTCCTGCTTTAAGCAGCATTTCCACCACGCTCACGTTTCCATCACTTGCAGCAATATGTAGCGGTGTTCTAAGCGAAAAATGAGTCAAATCAACACGTTCCAGCACCGTTGATCGTAGTCTGCGAGGTTTACATCAGCTCCACGCTCAATTAACGCTTGCAGCAGCTCTTTATCGCCTGTTCCTGCCGCCCAACACAACGCTGTCGTGTCCCGCACCGTCGGAGGGACGTCCATCCTGCGTTTCTGTGCACTTTCTTGACTGAAAATTACGCGGGAAAACGTTATGACACATCGGCCACTGCTTGCGAAAAAGGACTCCTCTCTAAGTAATTCTTAATGGAATAAAGCCTAGTTTACATCATTTCATTAGCCGCAGTACATCGCCGTATCAAAAGTCCATTGCCTGAAATCACAGCTCGAAAAAATAATGAAAGCACGTATGAAAATGAGCTTTTTTCAATGATTTGACATGTTTTAGAGTTCGTGTAGCATTAAGAACGCGTCCATTAAATACTAATGAAGCTGCAAGAGGCGATGCATCCATATTTCGCTTTCCAAGTAACAACAATCGGTAGATTTCATCGTCAAAGTTGAAAATTTAATGATCTAATGAATGTATAGAACAGAAATGCAAGTTGTTTCTGCAAGTGCTGGAGGCCGAGAACTTGTTCGTAGCTTTCATTTTGATGTGTGTGCTTCAGCTCAAGTTACTCAAAAGGAATTTTTTGAATTGTGTGGAATTACAGCATTATTAGATTCAGCCTTAGAAGGATATTTAGCCACAGTGTTTGCGTATGGACAAACAGGATCAGGAAAGACATATAGGTACAATGAGAAGTTTGATTTTATAGCTAATTTGATATAGTATGTCTGGACTTGAGGAAAAACTTGAGAAGAAAAATTTGGACAATCGACAGATAGAAGAAACTTCGGATGGACTTATTCCACGAACAATACGATATCTCTTTAAAGCTATTCAAACACAAAATACAGCTAAGTATACACTGAAGGCTTCATATTGTGAGATTTACAATGAACAGGTAATAAATATTGATTAAATATGTGATACTATGATATAGGCGTATGATCTTTTAAACCCAGCTTCAGGCTCATTAAATATTCGTTGGAATGATCACAATGGCTTTTACGTTCAGGTGTTAGAGTATTGTAGCTTTTATTTTGCTTATATTGATTAGAATCTTCTGGTTGTTCAGTGTGACTCTATAGACGATATAATGGCTGTCGTTGATGAAGGACATCGAAATCGACGGTAATTTCATGAGAAAGAACTTTTAAATCATTGTTTTACTTAGAGTTGGAAGTCATGAAATGAACAATGACTCTTCCAGAAGTCACTCGATTTTAACACTTTTACTTGATCAAGAAGTTGTTGATCCAAATGATGGACATGCAGTGATGAAATATGGTAAAATATCGTTTGTTGATTTAGCTGGCAGGTAGCATATATATTGTGATTATTCGCAAACAAGAATTACTTAGTGAACGCCTTCGTGATACAAAATCATCCAATACAGAGGAAACATCTAGCATCAACAAGAGTTTAATGACTCTTGGTAAAGTTATTTCTGCTCTTGGCACCAAGTCAACATCACAATCAACAGCATTTGTGCCATATCGAGATAGTAAACTTACCAAACTTTTAATGGATTCACTTGGTGGCAACAGTTTAACTCTAATGGTTGCATGTATATCACCCGCACCATGTTTTATGGAAGACACATTGAGTACATTAAATTATGCAACCCGAGCAAAAAACATTCAAAATAAACCTACAATTCAAACTGATCCAAAAGAAAGTCTTATTGCAGGATTACGTCAAGAGGTAGAAAAAATACAATTATGTACTTACATATCATAGAACCAACTTCTTCGATCTGAAAATGCTCTTCTAAAACAACAATTGCAGTCGTATGGAGGTTCAACTTCAGTGCAACCAAACGATGTACCAAAAGTAAGCTAAATCTTTCAAATTAAGAATTTACACTAGATCTCTAGGTGACTAATCTACCAGGAACAAAAGCTCCACGACAACTTGCAGCTTTAAATTCCAAACCATCAAATGGATTACCTGAAAAACCCGACCCTGAGCTTGTGAATGGAGTCGTATCAGCATACCAGAGTCAACTTATTTATCTTCAGCAAGAAAATGCTCAATTGCATGCAAATAATGGATATTCTGAACATCGACTAGCAAACTTGACGTAAGTTTATCTAATTTGATTCTACTAAAAGGAGGATAGTTTAGAAAATGAAGCTCTTCAACTAAAACTTGAATCGTATCAGAAAAATTTAAATGTACAAACTACTATTGACCGTCTGATGCAAGAAAACAAGCAACTTAAAGTTTGTAAAAATATTAGGATAATTGATTAATATTTATTAGGCTCAGCTTCAAGGAGAAAATGATACTGATATACTAGAACAAGTTCGTCAAATGAACCAACGCCTTGAACAGCTTCAACAACGTGAACAAGAGCTTATGATGGCACTGGTATTCTTAAATTGAAAAACAAGTAGTAATATATATTGACATATAGGCTCGCAAGAATCGATCTCGGGATTAAGACATTGTAAATATGAAATGAAATCACGTATTTATCAAATTAATGTTATCCATGAGCTGGTTATGATACAAATTATTAATTTCTATTTAGTCACCAAGGCGAGCTAAAGCATCCATCATAGTTGTAGCATCCCAGTGTTCGGCACAGAGTTGTTCGACATCAGCAGGTGAAAAGGATTTTGTTGTATTGGCAAAGATATCGTGAATTTCATGCTTTTGCTTGATATCAAGACGGGCTGAAAAATAATGCTCCATCATCAAAATTGTTTGCCGTGCATTAATATGACCCATGAGCAACTTTTTATTCACTCGACCAGGTCGAATCAAAGCTGGATCAAGTTTTTCAGGGTGGTTGGTGGTCATAATTACAATACGTCCAGGGCAATCAACAACACCATCCAAAACATTAAGAAGGCCAGAGAGATTAAGTCGATCAGAAGACGATTTCTTTGGGCTTGGACCAATGATTTTATCACTGCTATCTTCAAACATAGCAAGTAGGTCAGGGATACCATCATCATTTTGATTTTTGATTTCATCAGTACGAGCATTCACAACATTAGAAGCACAGTCAATATCTTCCATGACAAATACAATTTTGTCATACGAGAGCTTTACAGGCAAATCTTCACCAGCAACATTAAACTTGAGATCAAATACAGCATCCATGAGTTCTTGGTTGGTTCGGATTTTGCTCAAGGAAATATTGACAATATGACGCTTAGTATATTGAGCAAGAGCCTTGATCAAACTTGTTTTGCCTGTGCCTGGTGGCCCATGAAGCAAAAGTCCCATTTTGTATGGAAATCCTTTAATAGCAAACTTTCCAGTCTTATTGAGAAAATTGTCTAGCAATGACAAAAGTTCAGGCTTGTCGTCAAAGAATAGACTATTGAAAGTCTTATCTTCACCAAGACCATAGCGTTTATATGTTGGCACAGTAGCTTCTTTGTTTTCATCATCGGATGAAGTTGTTGTGGTTTTGGCAGGTATATACATGTAGCGTGTTTTGTCTTTTTTGTGCTTAGCAATAATGGCTTCTTGATAACTCTTGTATGCACGATTTACAAAATCATCAATGCGTTTGGTACCATCATGCTTGTATGAGCGAAAGATATAAGTAATAGTAGATTCTTTGACTGTGACTTCTTTGCTATCATTGTTATCGGTGTTGCCATTGTTAATTTCGTGTACAAATTCAACACCATCTTCAATTTCAATCCACTGATTTAATGGTGGCAATGCTCCGATAGCAAGTTTTTCTAATAGATCACCTTCATTATTGTAGCCATAAGGATCATATTCCTTTTCTTCATCATCGTCATTAACAGATTTTTGTCGCTTCTTAGGATTTTCAATGAGTTCATATCGTCCTGTTTTCTTGGACATATTAAGAGTTTCAGTCAAGTAAATCGCAATGGCTTTGAGTAAAATATGGTTTTTGTTGTCACCATCATTAATTTTTCCCCATGAGTTGGTTTGCTGCTTCATTTCAATACGTCGTGTAATTTCTTTAACATCTTTAGCAAAAAATGAACGAATGTACGCAATAAAGTTATTAAAATGTGCTGATGAGTCAAAAATCCACTTGAAAAACACTGGAATGAATAAACAAATTAATGAATCCACATTGAATTCATCATTCCAAATTGAATTGCTTGTGTATTTGCTGGATCCATTGTATATATGCTTATCAAAATTAAAAATGAAAAGATTTATCCTAAGGAACTAAATTATCAATGAGTGATGGTTGACGATCGAATGACATTATTGAAAAGCATGAGTGATGGTAATTTGAGACTTTCATCAAAAAATAACAATCGATTGAAAATTCTATTAAATAATGGAGCTGGGAAACTCATAAACGATCAATAGATATAGTAAGGGAATGTAATATTTCATCAACTTGAAAAAATCAAACATACAAAAATTTCTTCAAAATATAGGTGATTTTAGTGCCAAGAATCTTGGACAAATACAGGGCAAAATACTGTACTGGATATTATGGTTGAAAAATAATGAAAATGAATATATGTTGTGAAAAAGGTGCCATCACAACCAAGTATTATAAACAATTTACACAATATGCTTCGACTTCGATAAATTAGTCGATGGATATCGACAAAGATGTTCTGGAGCAACTTCATATGTCCAAGAATGACTGTAGAAAATAAGTGTATGAATTTGTTAGTCATTCAAAATCAGCAAACGAATGACCTGTTTTAAAGATGCTTGCTTACATAGAAGCATGGACTTGATGTTTTAGCAAATTAACTCATGCTTTGTATCTGTATTCTTTAAGGTATTATTTTCTTTTACCATCAGTGTCTTGACGTTGCAATACTTGGAAGTTAATGAATCTGCTGGGTACATGCTACCGATGATGCGGGGATTATTTGCTGATATTGTGCGATTCATAATATTTTATGCCCCATTTCTGTTTGCGTACACATTTGTATACTTTTTACTGTTTCGTGGGCTAGATGTGCCAAAGTATAGCACAGTTGGCTATTCCTTTGCTTCAACGATCCTTGTTATGTTTGGGCAGATTGATCAGAAACCTTTTGATAATTTACCGAGTCCAAATTCCATTCTACTTGGATACATTATCTTATTGTCCCATGGAGCACTTGTCATTGTATGCTGCTTAATGTCCTTGTAGCTATCATGAATAAAACTGTGGAAGATGGTTTCGAAAAAGCCAGATTAGAAGTAAACTTTACTTTGGCGACTTGTGTGCTACATTGTGAAAAGACTCATGGTTTATATCGTATACAAGGATGGAACGGCGGAGTTGATGAGACCACAGCTCTTGTGGGTGATGACAAAAAATTCAAGAAAGAATACGAATTAAAAGCTCTATCTAAGGAGGTGGAAGAATATAAACGAAAAGTTAAACAAGATAGCATATCAATAGAAGATCGCCTTGAACAACTAAAAAACAAACTCAAGAATGTAGTGAAGTTACAATCCGAGGAAAGCGAGAATACTGAAAAGCAACTTGATGACCTTCGAGCTCTAATCTTAGAGCAACTGGAAAATTTAAAAAACCCAAAAGGACTCCAACCAGAAACACAAGAAGAGTAATTCAATTTAATGGATAAATGAATATAATGCACAACATAAAAGTGTTGAGAATAAATGAAGAAATTGCAGTCTTTATCTACTTACGATAAATGCCTTAAAACTAACAATTTAAATTGGAGTTTATAGCCCCAATTAAGATTACCAAGAGATATTAAAAAAGTAATTATGTTAAAGTTGTAGTATGTAAGTATCTAATCAAAGAGTATTTTACTATTAACATCGAATTCATTAGATATTTTGTAGATTTCTTTAGTTAAGTAATTAAAGCTAAAATGATATTGTAGAAACTAAACATTATCGTCATGTTAATGCTCTATTCCATTGCTTGGTAGATGGCTGGTGGCTATTGCATATGGTGTATGTACACAAAAATAAGATAAATGCAAGCAGTGGCACGAACAGCTCGAGTATTTGATGTCGTGGTTATCGGTGGTGGTCACGCTGGTTGTGAAGCTGCTGCAGCAGCAGCTCGCACAGGTTGAATAAACACTACTTTCAATCATAATTTATGATTTAGGAGCAAAAACTGCATTATTGACACAGGTATTTCGTATTGTATTATTGATGATTGATAAATTCCTTGTAGAAATTAGAGACTGTCGGTGAAATGTCGTGCAATGTATTTCCTATCAAACATTAAAAAATTAACTGATAATTGTAGCCTTCGATCGGTGGTGTTGGCAAAGGAACTTTAGTTCGTGAAATTGATGCTTTGGATGGACTTATGAGCAGAGTGGCAGATAGTGCTGGAATTCAATTTCGTGTATGCTTTATCTTGTTGTTAAAATGTCTAATTAAACTTAGATGCTCAATGCATCCAAAGGTCCTGCTGTACGAGGTCCACGAGCTCAAATGGATCGAGATATTTACCGTAGTAATATGCAAAGTATGCTAAAAGAACAAGGTACTAACTCTATGAGAAGTAAGTGTTTTAAATTGTGTAGATAATTTATCGATGGTGGAAGATGGTGCAGAAGATATTACAATTTGTCCAATTACTGGAAAAGTGACTGGTGTAATTACTTCATCAGGAAAAACAATTCCTGCTTCTGCAGTGGTAATTATTTAATTCCATTTATAATTTCTCTATAGCTCTAGGTAATTACTACTGGTACTTTTTTACGTGGACGAATTTTTATCGGTGATAAATCATTCCCTGCAGGTCGTCAACTACGTGAAGTGTAAGTAGAAAAAGAAATTAGATTTCTCATTGTAAATAGCGATGGTGTGGAACCACCTTCAGTGGGCTTAGCTTTAACACTTGAACGGTTGCAATTTCCACTTGGACGATTGAAAACAGGAACACCACCACGTATCGATGGTCAAACAATTTGTTTTGATGGTTTTTACAATTATTAGATGCAAATACTAAGTATACTAATTTAGGCTTGGAAATTCAACCCAGTGACAAAATCCCTACTCCCTTCTCGTATTTGAACGAAGGTCGTCCATTACCTTTAGAAAATCAATTTTTACCTTGTCATGTTACCTACACTAATGAAGCAACTCATAAAATTGTACGTGAAAATTTGCATTTCTTACCCCAATACTCTGAAAACGAAGGCAAAGGTATTTTAATGTTTTGTATGCCATTTTAGTATCATGATTAGGCATTGGACCACGATATTGTCCGTCTATTGATGCAAAAGTAACTCGTTTTGCAGATCGAACTCGCCATCAAATTTGGCTTGAACCTGAAGGACTAAACACTGATATTGTCTACCCGAATGGTACCAATGGTATTCTGCAATTAATTGATAGAAAAATTTAGGTGTAAGTACTGCTCTACCCGAAGAATTGCAAGTTGAGCTTATTCAAACAATTCCTGGTCTTGAAAAAGCTAAGCTTGTCAAGCCTGGTTATTCGGTTGAATATGACTTTATTGATCCTCGATCACTTCATCATACTCTTGAAACAAAAAAAGTGCCGGGTCTTTTTCTTGCTGGTCAAATCAATGGCACCACTGGTACTCGAAAAAATATTCACGCTCAAACTGATTGCATTATTTGTAGGGTATGAAGAAGCTGGAGCTCAAGGAATTCTTGCTGGGATTAATGCTGGGTTATCTGTCCAAGGTAAACCAGAATTTAAACTTGATCGGGCAGATGGCTTTATTGGTGTTCTTGTGGATGATCTTGTGACTTTGGGTACAAAAGAGCCTTATCGAATGTTCACATCACGATCGGAGTATCGTTTATTACTTCGCCAAGTATAGAATCTCTAAACAATATTTTCACTCACTTTTATTAGGATAATGGCGATATCAGACTTACAGAGCGTGGGTATGATTCTGGTTGTGTATCTGAAGGACGTATGGATTTACTCCGTGAAAAGAAAAATTATATTTCTATTGCTTGGGAACACTTGCGTGGTTTTCAAATGGATCCCTACGAATGGTGCAAGAACGATGGAATTACTATTTCTAAAGATGGTGTTAAACGTTCAGCTGCTGATGTCCTAGCTTTTCCTCAAGGTACAATAGATTTTAAAATTCGTCTATGAACTCTTGTGTCTAGTTACGACTGAAGATATGCTCAAAATATGGTCCAAATACGATTATCCCCATGGTACCTAACACCATAAAGTCAATCTCTAAAATTGCTCTCTATTAGATATCCATCCATCCGTGAGATCATATATGAAAACAGAATGCTTATACATGACCCAACTTCGTCTCCAAGAAAAAGAAATTCAAGCTATTCGCTCCAAAGCTCATATTCGACTTCCTGAGGATCTTGACTACAATGTAAACTATTTTTTTACATTTTATGCTAACAATATTGTAGAGCTTACCTATGCTTTCCAATGAAGAAAAAGAAAAGCTGACTGCTGCACGTCCAACAACACTTCATGCAGCAAGTCGTATTTCTGGTGTTCGTTCAGCAACTCTCTTACTACTCTATCAACATGTCACCCGCAACGAAGCAGCCATGAAAACAGCGCAATAACTTTGTCTAATTTACATAGATTCATTGTTGGTTCTTTGTCTAAAACTTTTATTTTGGCTGCATTATCTGCAGAAACATGAATGCATTTGATGTTCAAGTTGAAGATTTGAATTGTGGATAATTCGTCAAGTGACACAATATCATTCTCTCTCCCACAATACTTTAATACATTTACAATACATTTAACCACTTTGGTACATAGAATAAGGCATGTACGTAGTGTGACACTGAAATTGGATAATTTGTTGACAATCAGAGTTGGAGGATGCTCCCAAAATTCCAAACTGATTCGTGTCGCAATTGTCGTCTTGTTTTCGTCACATCGGAGCATTTATCTATTTGCATCAATGGAATCAATTAACTGGGACGAACTCGAATTAGCTGCCAAAGAAGCTTCAAAATTGGCTTATGCTCCATATAGTAAATTCAATGTTGGAGCTGCTCTTTTAACTTCTGATGGGAAAGTTTTTGCTGGTTGCAATGTTGAAAATGCAGCTTATCCACTTGGTAATTGTGCTGAACGAACAGCAATTTTCACTGCACGTGTACAAAGCAATATGGAACATATTGAAGCTATTTGTATCTACACCCCAACTGAAAAAGCTACTTCTCCTTGTGGTGCCTGCCGTCAAGTTCTTAATGAATTTGGGCCAACAATGGTAGTTCGTATGATTTGTGATAGTGATGAAGTGCTAGAAACAACTTTAGACCAACTTTTACCTTACGGATTTGGTCCTAAAAATTTGCTAGATGCACAAAAACCATAGTAATAAATTCTATACAAATTTTGAATATATTTTTTGGCGCGAATCAGTTGTAAACCGCCTTGCTAACTAACAATTGATAAATGTGGGAATGGAGGATGTTTGCTGTGTTAGATGAAGCTACACAAGACATTTTAGATTCTTTGGGAGTGACTTTAAATGCTTTAAAAGTCAGCCATGCTATGTTGCCTGAAAAGAGAACTGATATATTCTTTGTATTGCCTACACCTAATATTGGCATTAAGTTCCGAAACTTGACATCAACACCACAACTCGAAGTAGCTACTAAATAAATACAAAAATGTTTATGTTTATTAGATTAAAATTGCTAAAGCTATTGATGAAGTATGTGGAGCTCAAACGTGGTTAAAAAAGAGATTTGCAGCCCCAACTGTAGACATTAACAATGATGAAGCTGTTAAACAAGCTGTGGTTGGTAGTGGCATTGAAGAACTTGAACAAGTTGAAATTAAACTTCCTATGCAGCGATTACAATTACGAAAAGATCGACGTCTTTGGCGTTTATCCATGTCTTCCAACAATGTGCAGGTACAACTCAATTCATTTTCTTTTGTTTTGAAAAGAATTAGGTTGAAATCACTACGTTTGATATTGCTATCAACGAAGGCCCAGTACATAAGGAAAAATACTTTACGATTTGTGTCGAGTCCATAAACATTGATGCACTTGTTGAATGTGTAGTGAAATTGGCCATTGGCGAGGTCTAGAATGTATAAAAGATATGAGTATTATTTGAAATATGTAGATGCTGGAGTCATATGCAATGCAAAATATCTTTGTGATTGAAAACATCAATGTCAAGACTCCTGGGGGTCGTCCTCCAAGTCCCAAGAAGAAAACACTTATTGATCCCCAAGGTACAATGGTACCACCAAGTACAGTTATGACAGATACCGAGCCAAAGTCATCTCCAGTCAAACGAAAGCTAGCGTATATTGCTCCTCGTCTTCGTTTGATGGAAATGGGCTATTCAGCATTTGTGTGCAATGTGGTACAGCTAGCCAATGCTAAACTCGGTAAAGCCATACATTAAGAATACATTCTTGAATAAAAGTTGATTCGGGCATTAACTTACGTAATTGTTGTCTAGTAATGTTCTTCTTCATCGCTCTTGTAGCCCTGACGGAATCGTAAAGATTTAAAGGAATCATCACTTTGGTAGCCATCTGAATTGCGTGGAGTGTGGCTAGAGAGGGATTGATATCTGGAAAGGTGGCGAGCATGGGCACCAAGTCCTTCATCAGCCATCGACAAGCGCATTCGATCATTACGAAAATTGTCTAAAGAATCACACGTTCCCAGAAGCACAGAAAAGAATCGATCATATTCGGCATGACGAAGCATAAGACAGCAAGTCGAAAATGGTACTTTGCCCAAGCGATTCTTGTCCATATACCGAAAAAGAATTGGACCGTAAGGTGTGAGCTTGGACCGATCGGTACCAACCCACTCAGCTAAAAAAGACACCAATTCTTCTTCGTATAAATGATCAATGTTGTCCCGATCATATTTGTCAAAGATCACACGCAATTGCTTCATATATTCAAATTGCTCCACAAGAGCAGATCGTTTGGATGCAAGTTCTCGAAGTTGCTTAAGTCGAATGTAACTTGGGTTTCCAATGCTTCGAGGTGTTTTATCGCCCTAACATAAAATTTCAGTGAATGTCTGATCAAGTTGTAAATTACTTGAGTAGCAAGGTATCGAATGATAAATCCAACGTGCTCAAGAATTATAAATGCAAACACTTGATGTAGGATGATAGCATCCCTATTGTGTAAAAACTTTTCACAACTTACAGGATCTTGTGCTTCAGTGCTGTTTAACGAAAAGATAGGCACCATTACAGCTTCGGAGAAGGGATAGTCGCATTGTCCATAAAATGCTTCCGAGTGGTACCTAATTAAAACAATCGTAAGGGCTTTTTTCACCACACGTTTATGTACATGACAATGAATATAGCTACAACAGTGACCCCAATCACATTTGCGTATTGTAGCACATTTTCCCATTCCCCAATGGATGCCTAGTTCATGAATTAGCACGAAATAATAAATCATTTTGCTTACATCACGTCGTGGCATCGGACGTCGATGGCAAAATAATAGACGAAAAGCATCACCACGAACCTGTGTTTGCGATAAATAAAATTTCGTAGCAAAAACCATACCTCCAAGATGTTGTTTAAAAAAGCAGGTATTGGTAAAAGTGGCCAAACAACAGAAAACATAACAACGTACGAGAACTGAATAGCTGCATCCAAGTAGTCAAATTTTGGATCAAACACAGGTAGTGTACTCTCGGCAAAAATCTATTTAAGAACTTGAGGAATAGCAATGATACTTTGTACCTCGTAAGCTGTGTGTTGATTGTCATCATCCGAGCGTTCAAGAACTGGAACGAAAAAGCGAGTGACTGCCGATACATCTGCAGCAAGTTTGCGAGCCGATTTATTTGCTGTGGCACGTTGGGCATGTCTGCGTTTATCTCGCCGAAGCGTACAATTCCAAGTACTAAACCATCGACGCATACTAAATGGTTTACCACGATATTTCTTCATTAAATAGGGCACTGCCGTCTCGAGAATCATATTAAGAAATTGAGTCACGACAAGTGGTGTCACAAATAGAGTGTCAATAGTAAGAAGACCAGGAACCCAAGGCCAGCTACCAAGCTTTAGAATACCTTCAAGAAACTACACATATAAATAAGTAAACTAGATGATGTATATACGACATACCGCTTGGTTGATAGTCTCACCAAAAGGCAAGTAAATAAAAGCAAGAAAGAGAAACCAAAAGAACCAATTCGACCACACAAACACAAACGAGCGATGAATGAGCTAAATGACACATTCAGCAACGTATGAATAAGTAGCGTTTACCCGAGTTTCATATTCTGATTTCTTTTCACAATTTTCCCACTCGACAAACTTGGCCGATAACCAGTTGAAAAATTCAAAGAAGACAACATCAATGATGAGACCAAGAGCAATACCTTGACCAAGGATATAAACCCATCGATCAGAGCCAATTGTAGCTTTTTCAGAATTGAAACACGTCACAAATGATGTACAACTGAGGAATTTACGATCGCTGGCTTTTGTTGTGTTCAGTTTTGCTTCACAGTCCGAGCACATTGGCAATTGCTTGGCATATACATACCACTAGGTAGTGTAAGGTTGAAGAAGTAATAATTTGAAACATACCTGAATAAATGGTAAAAGCAATGCACATTGAACTATACAAGACACAACAACAAATAGACCCATAGTTGTACGAAGCACTTCAAGTTTGCCTCGTTTCGGTGTCTTTTCCCATTGTTGCGTCAGCATATTTTGTTCCCAAGTGTATTGATAATTAACGTTTTCTTCATTGCTTTCAAACACCGTTTGCTTGTAGCCTCCAAGGTTCCACTTTTCCACAAGTAATTTTGTTTCACGTCCCCACACATGAAGCAGAATTGGTGCCCAAATAGTAGCAACACAAAAACCAAACGCAGCAAGCCCAATCATGTAAAAATTCCAAGTATAATCTGCAAAATACCGGCATCCAATATAAAAAGATGTACCAAGAATTACAATAGGTACAAGTGCTTTTGTGTAAATGTGCATAAAAGCAAAAATGAATGCAATACGTTCACCAAAATGTAATCGAAGTTCTACCAGCACAACATGAGGACACTTTAGCTATATCAGCATACCTTCAATAGCCCAACGTTCCGAGTTACCAGCAATTGTTTTGCCCCATTTAAACTGAAATGTCCTCTTTCGATACATTTCAAAGAACTCTTTGCTGAATCTACACGACATTAATACAAGCTTTCTTGGGCTTTTACTTTTTATCATGAAGAGGGAATACGGCATGTATTACATCGTCAACTGTTGGAATACACTGGCGATCAATCGTAGCTTCATCTTGATCATAATCCCGAAAGGCATTGCGAATAATATTGTGTGTAAGTTGAAGTTCCAGAGCTGGTGAAAAACAAATATCTTTGGATCCTACTTTTGGATGAGCTGTGACTAACTATAAACAAGGAAACCTGTTAATGGTAGTCGAGCTTCACCAAGACGAGCAGTTGCATTGCCTTGTGCTATGGCGAATTCATCTTTTTCTCTCATGAACTCAAGGTGTAATAGCCCTTTGCTCTAAAATTTCTTGTGAATGTGTCATATTGCATAGAAAATACTCTATAAGGGTCCACAAGGATGCAAATATTGTCTGTCTGCGCATGCTTAGTGTCTGTTTCTTCGATATAAATGTCATTATCGAGGAGAATCACCCCAAGACCCGATTGTACAAGTCTTCGTAAGCATTTTTGCTGTAGAGCCGCTACATGTGCTGACATATCTGCTGGAGATAAATGTGCTCGAGCTTCAGGGTCTGTTAACCCATTCAATCTTGATTTATAGAGCCTAATTTCTATCATTCACTTAATTTTCATCTACTTGAACGTACCTAGCAACCTGTTTTGTATTACGAAGGATAATTGCGAACGTATATCGTTGTGTTTCTTGAATAGTCACTCGAGGAACAGGAAAGTTTGGCAAATCTATTCACATCATTACTCTTATTTCAATGTTAACTTTCTTACCATTCGGTCTTCTCCTTGTACGAACAATGGAGGCATTGGTAACTTCAGAATTCACGCCAACAGATTTACGCAAGACTTCTTTCTCAATAGCTACCGTGATCGGGTGGCTATCCACGAGGTCTGTCACGACATTCGTGGGCGATAGCTGTTCATCTTTAGGCTCGTTTCCCGACGAAAGCATGGTGTCGGTGAGCAATCGACGCACAACCTGTGGCAATGGAATGCGAATGCTACCAGTCGAGTGCGTTGGACGTGTTTCCGAAGGCATGGACACCGTATCCAGTGCTTCGTACTCTTCTTCGTGCCTCTGCTGAAGCAACTGATGGTACGCCATGTCCGACACCGGCGTCCATGCTGGTGCCGCCGCCATATATCCAGTTCTGATCGACCTACATTCTGATTCGCTAAAACTGCTAAAAATAAGTTTTTCTTTTGGCGCCATTTTTGAATTTGCACCATAGTGCGCAGGTGGTCAAGCGAAGAGAAGACGAGAGAAAGGACAGAAGACGATGAAGAGAAGGAAGAAGGGTGAAGATAGAAGATTGGGACGATGGTGTTGGGGTGAGAAATGAGATTTGTGGGTGATTGTGTCGATGAATTGGGTGGGATGAATGATTTTAGGGATGGGAGATAATGAATTGGAGGTGTGAAGGAAGTAAGGGGGAGAAGAAACGAGATAATTTGGGGGTGATTGATGTGTTTGCTAGTTGGAATGGAAGGTAGAGTGTGAGAGAAGATAAGTTGGATGTTTTGTGGATTGGCATTGAGAAGATACGTGTGTGGAGATGTGAAGTAGATGGGGGATTGAGGTGATGATGTAGAAATTGTTAAAAGGTGTAGATGTATGTGGTTTAGATGTTGTGAAATGATGGAAATGGGAAATGATGAATGTGAGAGGATGATGGTGAGTGTGGATAGATACATTTTGAGAGGCGATGGACACAGATGATCGATACACGGGAAGATTGTTGGATGGTCAAGGGAATTATGTGGCGTGGAAACATGAATTCTTGATGGCAGCGACAGCTCTTGGACATGCGCAATACTATATGGATTCGTCGTTTGATCGTCCTGAAGTATTTGTAGCGACAATGAACCACCTTGAATCTGCTGTAGATTACCATCGTTTGCTCCATCCACAAGCATCGATTGATGCATTTCGACATGATAAATTTCAGGAACTATATGCTTTTTTTGCTCAAAGGTACCGAGCAAAAGCGAGAAATTTCTTACAATTGGCACTGCAGCCACGATTGCAAGAGGAAGTCGCACAAATTGCGTCCTGCTACGAAGCTTTTTCGTTTCTAATACAACGCTTTGAACCACCTGAACGACAAGCGCATGAAATTCTCGCTTTACTTCAAAATCAAAAGATTGAGAATGCCATGAACATGTCCGAGGGGATCGAAGCCATTAAACAACTTGTCATTCAGTTGCGGCAGTCGTTGCTTGATGGAACAGAAATGTTTCGGCTTTCTACGAGTGAATACGATAGGCAACTTTGGAGTAAACTCACAGACGCGTTTGTGATTAACAGCACTGTGATCGATTCAGATAATAATAAGGACTCAACTTTGGAAGCCGTTGAAATAAATTTGGATCAGCAAACAACTTGCATTATCAATAACCCAAATAATTACTCAGATCCAAGTCCAAAACAAATTGAAAGCATTCAAAATGTCGTACACCCTATGAGTCAAGCAACAAATATTCAAGACACAACCTTGCCTGAAGAAGATGAAGATGAAGAGCTTCCTGTCAATGCTTCACCGCTTGAACGAACATTGTATATCTACAACATCAATCACAACACAAACGAAGTCGTACTGCAAGATATCTTTGCCCCATTTGGTCTTGAGGTATATAGCATTCAGGATCATGCTTTTATTTCTTTGTAGACTAGTCCAAACACATTATTTCCAGTCATTGACATTTTTATCAATCACAAAATGCGTCGACCTCGTGGCGATGCAATCGCACGATTTACCACCATGACTGGAGCTGAACAAGCACTCCGATCCTTGAGTGGTACACTCGAATGTATTAGAATATATTTTGAAAAAACATTAGAGACAAATGTAAGTGGCAACACAACTCTGAAAGCCAGATTTTTGGATGCTGCTACAGAAGCTATATTGCAAAAACAATTCTATACAGCAAAATCATCGTGGAAATGCTCCAAGTGCTTATGTGAGGTATCGATGTGGAGATACCAGTGTGAAACTTGTAATTATCAACGCATTTGGCCCATTTCGAGTGGCAAACTTGATCCTACTGACTGGGTTTGCGAAATGTAAGAGTCTCCTCACGTTGTTGTCTGACAAGATGAATTAGATGTTGGAGCGACAATAAGGATGCCAAAACTAATTGTCAAGCATGCAAAAGTCGTCGATGAGTTAAATAGTACATATCAAAATCTTTCACTGAAGCAAATCTGTCTTAGATAATAGGAATGCTTTCCCATTTTTACTATGATGATTTTGTACTACTTTCAAATTTGGTTCGTATCCTCTGAAGTTTTTCAATTGCAGTCTCTAAGGCGTCGTATGAAGCAGGACTCATTTTGCTATCTGGCGCTTCGGCTTCAAGAAATTCTTTTGCTGCCCATAGTACTTCACGTACATGCCTTGAGTGTTTTCTTACTGCAAAACGCATTATTCGTGCCATCACCATAAGCCTGAATCTTGTAAGTTATTATGTGTCCTAGCAAAACTTACTTGTGAAGATACAAGTTGAGTTGTTGAGACTGCTGTGGAATGTTGGAACGTCGTCTTTGTCGCCACAAAGTTTGAATTATTGCTGCAGCTAGATTCCTTGTCCGAATCCTCTGTGTTTTCGAAGAAATAGTGCGGATAACATCATCTTCAGATAAAGTAATCCCAAGGGCATCGACAAATACAACTCGTAGTAATGAATTAAATATTGTACCCCCAATGACACCACCAAGTACAACAACAAACCGTCCAGCAGTGGTTATTGGAGCAAAATCACCAAAGCCGATTGTCGACTAGGTTTACACATTGGTACTTGAATTAATGCTCTAGTTGCTTACCATTGTGACTACAGTTAGCCAAAAAGAGTCGACAAATGAACCAATATTGGGATTCATTGTTCTACAAGATGAATTAGGCTATCTCAATGCAAATATTATACCCTTCAAGTTGTTGAATTGCAATAGCCGTCACAATCAAGTCAAGTAACAAAGCCATTGCTGCAAATTTGGTCGGATACACATGAAACATATACTTTATCGAGAAAAATGGGGACAACGAATCGACATTATGAATTGAACCTACAAAAGATATCAGATTTCTTAGTATATTAGCGTCTTGAATTACCAACAAACGCAACGTTGTTTGTATTAAAACCAAGAACATTTCGAAGTACTCGACCAAATATGTAAACCCGACAAAGAACGACAAGACCTATGCAAATGAATGGCAACAAGATGAGCATTCTTTACCAAATTGATTTATGTTGTATGTGAAAGTGGTGTAGCAGTGATTTTGCACAAGTTTTAGAAATTGTGGACAAACATATTCGTTTGTCGTGATACTCTATTTGGTATGAACCAAGAAGGATTCAAGTTTAACACTTACAATTTCAGCTGCAGAGATATATTGACCAACTTGCAATGTGTAATCCATTCGAGGCATTAAATGAATAGCAAACATCAAATTTTCAATTAGATACATCCTATATCAAATTGATATTTCATGCTATTGAAAAGTTAATCACACCATAACAATCCTGAAGTTTGATGATAAAATTTCATTGTTGGGTGAAGCTTTCCTGAAGAAATACCAATTCGACACAACAAATCTAGTCATTCATTTACTAAAAGAAGAAAATGACTTGACAAACCATAACGCAACCAAATAAGCACAAGTAAACACAATGTAAGAATGGATAGCAATCCTTTAATTAAATCCAATTGCAACTGGGTTTGTTTAGCTGGTTCTTCATTAAACCATGACATAAAGTTCCAATATACCTACGTCCAAGTCTATCATTTCTTTAATGAAAGAATTTTTTACTTTCATTAAAGTTGATTCAACTACAACACTGACAAATGCAACGAGTCCAATCCAATTTTCTATCAGTCTCTGCTTGGCATACATCTACATTAACTCTCAATTTACCAATATTCAATCATTTATCAACCTGTTTAAGTTGATCTAGCCGTCGTAAATCTCTTATTGTTGTCTGCCATAAAACATCATTGATTGCCATGCGTTCTTTAAGCTATCAATTTATGACAACCCACTTATTTAACAAAAGAACCTGTCGACGATAAGTTTCTTCACGTGGCTGCATTGCATTTCGTCTTTCTTTAAAGAATTGACCACTTTTACCTGGCATCATGACTTGGATGTCAATCAACCGTAGCGGCATGATGATACAAGTTTCAATGTATTTTTGGTAAAAAGGTTGTCATAACACAGGAAATAGATAATATGTTTATATATATATATATTATTGCTAATTAGATTAGACAAAATGGTTTATAAGTCGATAGACCATCGAGTGTTCGACAAGGAATTTATGTTTTTTCACTGGCACCGACGAACCCACAATTGGAATAGTTCTTAGAAAGAGTGACATACTAAATGCAATTTGCAAGCAAGTAAGACAATTATGCCATTTCATTGCTGCTGCATGTAATTCTGTACGTCCTGTGGACGAAAATGAACATAATACGAGGCACATAATGAAGCCAAGGAACGGATATAATGCATCCGTTGCAAGATAACTTAAAGCAGCAATTCCAAGTGCTACTGCTGTCACTGCTGTAGCTGTCCATTGTCCAGCAGAAGCACACGCATATGCAGCAGCATGGGTAGCACTAAGCACTGCTCGTAGCCAAAGTTCAGCATATAAAAGACCAAAAGCAAGTGGTTTCCAGAGTGTAATGACAGCAGTCACAAATAGCAAATCTAAAATCTTGTTTTCCATAGCTCTATAGCCCAAGAATCTTCCAAGTGTTGTTTGCCATGTATCTGCTCCCCATCGCCTTGGAGGTACGATCGTTCGATCTGTAAAACCTTGTTTCTTTGCCCATGTATAGCAATCACTTTTGCCAAGTTCATAGAGCCATTGAATACATTCTGGTGCTGGTGGATACACTGCCCACCACATTGGTACATATTGAGATGGTTTTATATCTGCTTGTGTGCAATAGAATGGGCTCACAGTCACAGTTGCTTCATCAACAATTGGTTGAAAATCAAATAATCCACCATCAAATACCCATTCTCCATTCAATCGAAATGGAAAGCCAGCAATTGGAGTTGCACAGCACGATGCCAATACTGCTTTTGTAGCATGGTCAACGCTTTCAAAGCAGTTAACTCGTCGAGAACACCATTGTGAAATCGACGAGTAGACTACATAGCATCGTCCCGATTTATTGAGTTCATCGTATCTTTCAAAGTTGCCATAGCGATCAATAGCAGTTTGCAAGTAGCTACGAACATTTAATGCACCAGCCATCGAGGAACGAGCCATTGGAGCAAAATCTGCCATGACACCTGTCAACATTGCATCAAAATCACCATCCAAAGCGAGTCCAAGGGCAGCAAGAGAACCACCAGAAGCTCCAAGCAATGTAGCATCCTCATGCAAACGTAGCTCCTGCAATGCTTTAGCTACACCGAAGTGATAGCTCTTTAACCAGCCCGAACATGCGAACGAATAACTCTTCATCAGAAAATGACAATTCCGCGTCTCTTGAGCCAAGATGATGTGGACAAATATGGCCGACAATACGAACATTACTTTGATTGGTGGATCTTTAGCAGACACAATTCTTGATTGGGTAATAGCAGTTTTATTGATTTTAATTGGATAAAATAATGACGTCATACAATGACCAGCTAACCATGGAAGACTATTGATCCAAATTGGACTTTCTATATGACGCGCTGTCATCACTGCACTTTGATTGGTTCAATAAAAGATCTGATTACTTCATTTTGATTGGTCCAATAAAAGATTGTTTTGATTGGTGCAATAATAGATTGTTTTAATTGGTGCAATATAAGATTGTTTTGATTGGTGGGCTAGAAGATCGCTTGAAGTTGAAGCTCCCTGAGTTTAAGAACATGACCATGATGTGTCGCCTTTCAATAAGAACTGTGTAAAAAATGCAATGGTTGATGTGGATGATGCTTTTTTGCGTTGTCTATGGGGGGATGGAAGAAGAACTGTTGTTGAAAGCATTGCAACAACCTCTTGTGGAGATTGTACAACCTAGAAATGGTATTGTACAATTGAAAGAGGACTTGGATGTACAAATTGTGTTAAGAAGACAAGAAAAACAAGTATGTATCGGATTTGGTATGAATCAACAAGAAACATTTGAACAATGTTTTAATGAATCGAATATGACAGCTTTTCATTTGACTGGACTTGTACCTGGAGCGAAATATCGTGTGTATGCAAAATTACTTGATAAAGGAAATATTGTGGCAATGTCAATGCGTCATTTTACTGTGGCTGGAGTTGATTTAAATGGATCAGTTGTTGCGATTGATACTGCACATGAAATTGGATTGCAATTTGAAGGAAATAATTATCATGATAAGGCGGAAAATGTGTATGAAAAGATATTAACACAAGTACCAAATCTTTATGACTCGTTGGTTCGAATGATTGAAATCTTACGTGATTCCAATCGACATCAAAAAGCTCTCAAGTATATTCAACATGCAATTCAATATGACAAATCCAATGCTGCACTGTTCAATTTGGCTGGTCTTGTCTTGAAAGATCTTAAACTATATTCCAAAGCCATTTCAAGTTTGGAAAAAGCTGTGAGTCTCAAACCAGAGTTTTATGAAGCAAGATATCATTTAGCAGTAGCATTTTACATTGCAGAACGTATACCTGAAGCAGTGGCAGAAATTTCAAAAGTGGCACAAAGCATTCGTGATAATACAAGTGGCATGAATATACAAAAACAACATGAAGCATACGATCTACATTGCCGAATACAACGAGATTATTTTGGTTGGGATGAATCATTTGAATGCACTGAACAAGCTTTACGTATGTGGTATTCAAATCCTCAATTTTGCAATCTACGAGCTACGCTCAATATGCAGGTTTTATTAAGTCGCTCATCTCTTTATTTAAAGTGATGTAGAAAGGTTATATCAACGCAGCCAAAATTGATTATCGAGTAGCTGCAAATGCTGGTATATTTGATGCTGAGGTAGATACATATTCATTGTTTTTACTAATCCGTTTTCATTAGATAAAAATTGCTAGTATCCTTGGTAGAATTGGTCAATATGCAGAAAGTATTGAGGCATTTGATAAAGTAAAATGGTATTACTATATGGTGCTAAGTTTGTATAGATTCTTGACAAGTACCCTGAAAATTCTCATGCATTGGCTTTACGTTCTCTTGTACTTCCACAATGTCATCCTGCTACTGAGGAAGAGTTAGAAACTATTCGATATGATATGTTGACTCGATTGCAGACTAAATTTCATCATATTGACAATATAAACCCAATCAGCAATGGATTTCATACACCCAAAGCTTTATTATATCACAACCACAACAATAAACTTCTAAAGCAACAAGTGGCTCAAATGATTATAAACTATTGTCCTGCTGTACAATCGGGAAAATATGTACGAGACAATAATGTAGAAAGTGAATTTACATCATTGACTCATCCAACCTGGGTAATTTTTTCCATTGAGCCTTACCTATTAAATGATTAGGCTGTATCAAAACACCCACGAAAAAAAATTGGCTTTATCGGTGATTTCTTTAACAAATTTATGCTTGCAAGCTTTTTCTCTCAATTAATAATTCGTCTTGACCCAACAAAGTTTGAAATTTATGTTTATGTTATGCCTGAAGATTTTGAATTTACTAATATTCGACAACATATTGAACATGTAAGAATATTTCTTTTATCAAGTTAATTCTTTATGCATTAGTTCACTCCGATGAATACAGATCTTAATATATGCATTTCTACCATTCAAGAAGCTCATTTAGATTTAATAATCTACCCAGAGGTACAAGTTTATTGATATGATAAAGCTTACTTGATTTATTAGATTGGATATGAGAACTTGCCTTATTTTTTGAGTTTTCATCGTTTGGCACCAGTTCAAGCTGCTTGGTATGGTCATCCAGAAACTACAGGCATTCCATCGATAGATTATTATATTACATCAAGCTATGAAATTCCTGGATTTGAAGATCATTACAGTGAAAAAACATTTTCTCTAAAGTATTCATGATCATTCTCACTAATGTTAATATTTTTGTAGTGGTCTTGGTGTTTATACCTCAATGGAAGCATTGGATGGTCATCAATTTCCACAATCTGTAGGTTATTAAATCTATTTGATGTACTTATGATAGTTCTAGAGAGATGTCTTTCGTGATTTCCTTCATCGCAAGTTTACATTTATACTAGGATCACATTTTTACTTTGTACCTGAGGTATTATATGCATAATATTGTATTTAATTGACATATAGATGGTTGATATCCTTCATCCTGATATGGCACGTGTCATTGAACACATACATCGTTTAGACCCATTGGCTTCTATATTCCTACGATTTTCTACTCCAAAAATGATGCAAACAACATATATCGAGAAGCTTCGTTTATACTCGGGCATTCAAATGGAACGAATTCATTTTATTGATATCCAACCTCACGATTTGGCGAGAATGATACGAGGTGCAGACGTAGTGCTTGCTCCTCTATATACAAATCACATCGTTGCATCTCTGATGGTTTTCATATTTAAACTTCCTTTTGGCTCATTCATGTTAGGCAATTCGAGAAGCTATTCCAATGGTGACATTGCCTGGAGAGCTATGGAAATCCCGTATTCCTGCTGCTGTTCTCACCCATATCAATGTTACTGATTGTATTGCAACATCTCTTGGGTCCTATGCACGTTTAGCAGTGAAAGTAGTAATGAATGAACAATTCCGAGTAAAAGTTGTAAGAAAACTCCAAGAAAATCGCCAACGAGCCTTCAATGATGAAAATGCAATCAAAGAATGGACTCGATTTATTAATTTCGCCACGGAAGGACAAAGTTAATCACGATCGATGCAATTGAGTTTTTCAAAGGCAAGCATAAGAGCTTGAGTGCCAAGCTTACCACCATCTTTTTGAGCCTACACCAGATAAGTTTGTAATAAAAAAAGAGTTTTGTACCATGACAGCCAAGTAGAGTTGGTTTGCAAGAGCCAAACCAGGCAACGATAATCCCATGCTACACTCAAATTAGCTCAAACTCTACTAAAATCAATAAAATACGCTTGCGATTCTTTCAAAGCAATGCCCATGTCTTTGATGAAATGTTCTACCATAAAACCAGGATTGAAATCGCGCTTAGCAATACGTGGTCCCATGTTATTGATAGACCTAACTCTTCTTTAAAATCCAATTGAAAGACAAGTAAAGAATTACCAGGAACCTGCAGCCCCAGCACCCACAGCAGCAATAGCTTCATTCAAGTCTAAACCTGCTTTATAAGCATAAAGTAGACCTTCTACCACTCCGATCATATTGGTAGCAATCAAAATCTACAATTTCAATGAAAAAATTTAGCTAAATTGTTAAATACATACCTGATTAACCATCTTAGTGTGTTGACCAGCACCAGCACCTCCCATGTGGCGAATATTTTTTCCCATGAGTTGAAAAAGTGGCATAACTTTTTCCAAAGCAGTAGCATCACCACCAACCATAATTGACAAGCGAGCTTCTTTTGCTCCAACATCACCACCAGACACAGGAGCTATACACTTTAAAAAACTGATTTTAAAAAATCTCTACCATCAATGGATGAAACACCCTTGGCTTTAGCAGCAGCATAAATTTCTTTAGCTAAAGATGGTTCACTAGTTGTCATATCGACAACAATTCCTCCATCGTTAAGTGTCGAAAGCACACCATTTTCACCAAGAATCACTTGTCGAACATCACTTGGATACCCGACAATAGTAAACACCACATCTACATATCAATAATTATTCAATTTCTATGGAATTTCTACCAGAATTAGCCCCCACAGCCGCTGGTGTTGGGGCATACGTAGCTCCTTTAGCAATTAAATCATCACATTTACTCTTTGTACGGCTGTAGACCGTAACTGAGTGCCCGCCGTTCTAAGGATGAGAATAAGCTTCTTAGTCATAACGTCATTGTAAATACGAGGAGATGCAGGCACATGCTTTTGCCCATGATTCCTGTTCCGATAAAGCCGACACGCATCTTCTTATCTTCTTGACGAATTCCTAAATGAAATGCAATCAATTCGGAAATCAATTAAAGCAGATGGATGTAGTGCTGGAAGTTCAAGCACCTTGGAGTGAATGGCTCTTAGACGGTCGAAAATCGATTGAAACAAGACGATATGAATTCCCTCAGCATCTTCTTGGGCAACGAGTGTGGATTCTAGAGACGCCACAAGGCTTTACGCAGCAATCAGCTCTACCTAATCAAGTTTCTGTGCCAAGTGCCTATGGAAAAATTGTTGGATTTGTTATTTTTGATCAATCCAAACAGTATACAACACAGCAAGAATGGAAAGATGATGAAGAGAAACATTTAGTTAAAGAAGCATCAGGATATTCGTGGAATGAAAAGGAATTGTTTTTTGGATGGAAAGTCAAGGGTACGCAGAAAATGAATTCATCCCCTATTGAAAAAATATCTCGAATCTATCGATCGTTCTTTCTTCCTGTACTAACAGTGCCATTAATTGATATTTCACAACCTTACGAAGCTCATGTACTGGAGGCTGTGGAGAAACAATGCCAAACTCTTGGATTTTTAAGAGTGACGTGGAAAGATTTTCCGATTGATATTGTACAAAAAGGTCATCAAGTTACAAAAGAGTTCTTTGATATGAGTGAAGAAATTAAACAAAAAGCATCGAAAAGCAGCATTAAAAAGACTAATGAGTCTTTTTGTAGCACTGGTTACCGTAGAAATACAAGTTCGTACAATTCTGGAGGTCGAGAATCGTGGTCTTGTGTTCGACCTGATTATGATCCATTTCAACACCGTGATGAATATTATACTTGTCCAGCTGGGCAAAAGCACTTTGCAGTGGCTCCTGATCCTCAAGTGCCTTGGCCAAATGCCCCAGAAGAGTTCAAAGCAAATATTACTGAATATTACGCTACAGTTGAAAATCTCGGGAAAATTTTACTTGGCATATTTGGACGAATTTTAAAGTTGGATAATCCTGACCACCTTGTGGAGATTTCAAAGCATCACACAAGCAGTTTAAACTTGACAAATCTTCGTATTAATGACAATTCGACTCTCTCCAAAGTCATTTTACCATCCCATGGAGATATTACAAGTGTGACGATCTTGAGCCATGATATATCAAGTGGTGCTTCAGGCACAACATGCCTTGAGGTTGCTAATCCATTTTACGATGCTACTATCCCTTATTCATTACCTTGGATTGCACTGGCAGAAAATGATGTGGACACTCCTTTCTTTTTGGTGAACCTTGGGCAAATTATGGAGAGGTGGTCTGGTGGAAGATTGAAGGCTAATCTCCACAGAATTGTTAAACCAATTCATCCATCAGTTTTGCAACGCCGTCAAGCTTTAGTGTATTTTCAAATTACAAATTACGATACAGTACTTGAACCTTTGCAAACGACCACAGGCAAACAATATAAACCTGAAATTATGAGTGAATACACTACTACACGCCTTGGAATCTTTAATGATTCACGTATGACGGCGGAAGAAGCTTATGCGGTATACAACAAGGATATTATTGATCCAGAAGAGTACAAAAAGCTATCAACTTTCTAGGCACTTTTACTTGATGTTGTTGAGCTGTTCGAATGCGAGCATGAGTGCATGTGTTCCAAGCTTCCCACCATTTTCTTGAGCCTACAAGATTTTTATATAAACCAATGCATTTATTTTGTTTACCATAACAGCAAGATAGAGTTGATTAGCTAGTGCTAGCCCAGGCAATGAAAGTCCCATTCTACAAATAGAGATTAGTGAGCAAATTAATTGTCTGCAAATTACGCTTGTGATTCCTTAAGAGCAATTCCTAAATCCTTGATAAAGTGCTCGACCATAAATCCAGGATTAAAATCACGACGAGCAATACGAGGTCCAAGATTGTTAATGGACCTAATTATGATAATTAATCTATTGTTAATGTGAATCTGTACCAAGAACCTGCAGCACCAGCTCCAACAGCAGCAATAGCTTCATTTAAGTCTAGACCAGCTTTGTGCGCATACAATAGACCTTCTACCATTCCAATCATATTGGTGGCAATCAATATCTATCGGTGTCATTTTTTTGAAATAGAGGAAGAAATCGTACTTGGTTAACCATTTTGGTATGCTGTCCAGCCCCAGCTCCACCCATGTGACGAATATTTTGCCCCATTGTTTGGAAAAGAGGCATGACAGTAGCAATAGCACTTGACTCTCCCCCAGCCATGATAGACAATTTTCCTTCACGAGCTCCAACATCTCCACCAGACACAGGCGCTAAGACCAAGTTAGAAATTATTTTTCTCTGAAGTACCATCAATAGAAGACACGCCTTTGTCTTTAGCAATGGAGAAAATCTCTTTGGCTAGCGTAGGTTCACTTGTAGTCATATCAACGATAATTCCTCCTTCTTTTAAAGATAAAAGCACCCCATTTTCACCAAGAATAACTTGACGAACATCACTTGGATACCCCACAATGGTAAACACGACATCTAGAGGCATGTAAAAAGTAATTATAATGATTTTTTTGTGTTTCACCCGAGTGTTTGGCCACTTCAGCTGGAGAAGCAGCGAGACGTGCTCCAAGATCGATTAATGGAGCACATTTAGCTGGTGTTCGGCTAAATGTTGTCACAGGATAGCCAGCTTTCTAGTTATTCAGATTAGTTTTATCAAGAGATAAGATAATGCACCATAATATGCTGGCACATACTTTTGCCCATGATCCCAGCCCCAATGAACCCAACGCGAAGCTTTGCTGACATAGTAAAAAATCAAATGATTTTCAAACCACTCAACTTCAAGTTGCATGTGCTGATCCTTTAAGAACCCAAAGAAGAAACAAATTTAATGGAGAAAGTCATCATGTTCATACACAAAATCGAATCTAAGAACGTGAAAATGATATTTCTTCTTGTCTTCCTTGATAAGAAACAATTTTGAAACGTGAGATAACGTGAAAATATGTAGTGTTTGATTGGTTAAAAAGAGTAACGATAAACCAATCGTTAAAGCAATTACATAGGATATCTACCAACCATTTGCCATAATGAGCGAGCCCAAGAACGGAGAAGAGTATGCTGTTGACTTGGGTGCATCCATTGTCTCTAATGAACAAGAAAACAGCGTTCAGTACTCATTTCGCTATGAGTTTCAACCTGCTTCTGTGGATACTAGTATTTGTGCATTGGTTAGTGCAGATGCAACCAATTTGGTGACTGTGGCGATGGCTGGAGGCGTGCAGTTTAAAGGTAAAATGGTTGAGAATAAGGAGATTGAGTGTATTTTGATATTTGACCCCAAAACTAAACGGTTTAAGCTTGAAAAGTTGCCGTGGGCGTGTACACAGCTAAGACCAGTGCGGCAAATTAAACCACTCCCGAAAAGACCTCGTGTTTCTTTAGAATAGATGTACTTTCGGTAGTTAATCAATTATAAAGACCTCACATTGACTTAAGGCCGTGTTCGATTTGAGCAATAATCCTGATTTTTGCATGATTTTTACGTTTAAATTAACACTTGCACACAACTGAATTTTCATTTCAAAATCGAGTTGATTTTCAGAGTGTTGGCATGATTTTCGAAATGTATGTAATTACAAAAAGTCATAGGTTGCCTTTCCACCAGATGAAACTCAACGGAGGTATTTGACAGCATTTCAAAGAGTTGGTGAGGACAATGAACAAGACATGAGCAACGACGATTCGAGTGCCACAGACGAGAGCAGAGATTGTGTGGAAAAAATAAACTTGCACGAAGATCATAGCCCAGTAATAGATGAAGCTTGCAATATTGTTATATCATTGCGAAATACGTTAAAAATTCTTCCAAGGCGAAGGAAAAGTTAATTGAGTTCGGTGGAAATACATCCAACAACAGTGACACAATTTCCATAACACTGGATGTTAGAACGCGTTGGAACTCAGCTTTGGGTATGCTTGTTTGTCTACTAAAGATTAAGCCATCACTGGTCCTGTCATTTGAAAAAAACTATTGGCAAAAAGGAGTTTAATTACAAAGTATTACCGAGTGTATCCGACGAAGATTGGGTATTTGTCGAAGGCCTTGTTGTTATATAGACACCACTCAAGGATGTCACCACCCAACATTTGTACAAGTTCTACCTGTACTCCTGAAGTTGAAGGCATTTCTATCTAAAACAATTGACAATCTTTCTACTTTGCAAAGTACGTATCGTCCTCTTGTAGATTTTCTCGGTCGCCACGAAGATGATGATTGCTTTGATGCTGTGCAAAAGAAACTTCAAGATTGCTGCGAAGTTCTCTTAAACCAATGCAAAGCCAGGTTTGCTGGCATGAGCGTAGATGTCCTTTGGACAACTTTTGTTGATCCTTGAAGCCGAAAGATGCGACACCTTACAACAGCGGAGTACAAAAGAGCACGACAGCAATTTGTAAATGAAATCGTAAGCATCACATTTGATTCCTCACTGAAAACTGCTAAAACTTCGGTTGAAAGAGATGTCGATAACACAAAATATTTGTTTCTGGACTCACTGTATGATCTCTTAAAGTATGCTTCGATTTACGATGATGTGCATCTAGCCAAAGTTGAGCGCGAAATTGAGAACCATCTTGATTGGTAACTTATTGTACCACCGTCGGTGAATCCTATGACATGGTGGAGAGAGTATAAATATCAATTCCTAAGAATTGCTTTGGTTGCTTGTAAATGGCTATGCGTGCCTGCCAGTTCAACGCCATCTGAGCGTGTTTTCCCCCATTGTGGTATTACATTGAGTGCTAAGAGCTTGTCAATGCGTGGCGATTCACTGATGAACCAAATTCTTTTGAAGAACAATCTTAAACATGTCAATTTCAGTATTGAAGACATTAAAAAGGCCTTAAGATTCACAAATACAGAATGAATATTGCATATTGCTTATATAACACTTCTTGGCTGTTGCTGTTTGGTAGACAGCCCAAACCGATTTGACTATGGCCATGGCTGTCACATTTTCGCTGGCTGTGCGCACCTCTAATCGTAGCTGGATACAAAAATGATCTATCTACATTAATCTCAACTAAACGAAACCAAACCTGTACAGAATTATAGTCTATTTAGTGTATTTTTCATTTCGAATGGTGTCTCATTAACTGTGTGCTCTTTGTTTGCTTAATGAGGAAGTAAAACCTTACCATCCAACGATGGTAGGAGGCCACATCCAAAAGGAACATTGGAGATAAGGTGAAAAATCGTGTCGAGCGATTTATGATCCCACTAACTTGCTTGATCGTGCTTTACAGTGTGGTTAAGCTTGAAGACATCAAGTTCGATTTTGATGGCCTTAAAGACGAAGAAAACCGTCGACAACAAGAAGAAAGGAAAATTTGTCACTGGATACTATATCCTTGCTTTTGTTAGTCCTTTAATGGCTTTCTCACAGAAAAATGTTTGCGTTGTGTTTTAAGATACTTGATTAAAAACTCGGTTTCACTATATA
>JNBS01002139.1:0-16610 GCA_002081575.1 Thraustotheca clavata | reverse complement strand
TTATTAAAAAAAGGAAAAAAAAGTATTGCTGAAAACCTTTATAATAATATTTTAATTGACAAATACTAAAAATTTTAATATTTTTTTATCTTTTAATCTTTTTTAAATATATATAAATATAGAAGTAAGAGCAAATGGTAAGCTGTGGATTATTAACAGTGTTTTAATTCAAGCTATATTTTTGATATCATACTTGTTTACAACTATTATTATGTGGTCATAACCTTTTGCTACAGTCATAATCTCTGGTGCAATTTGAGATATCTATGAGTATAACTAGATAAATTCAATCATCATAAGACGTTATATGCATATAGAAATATCATGTTATCGTAGATTATTCCGATTCAAAACAAATTACAAAATACTAGTAAAAACCTCAGTGGTCACAACCTTTTGCTCGGGACTGTATGAAAACGTTTTGCATTTTCTCCAGGTTTTTACTGGTAAAAACCTGGTAAAATAAATACCAACAAGTAGACTTTACAAATGTTAAGTATAAATTTATTTACACAAATATCAATACAAAGCACATGATACAGTACAATAATTGAATTCACATACTCCACCAAGGCGCCGTTTAAAGTTGACAAAACTGTTGAAGTTTCATCAAGCCACTGTTTTGCTGTATCACATTCATGTTCTAACTCATCATAATTGGAAAGTAGCGATCTTGATCACTGTCGTCCATGGAATGAAGAATACTAATAAGGTGTGGAGAGCTTTGTACTGTGATACTTTGGTTTATACTGAAATATTTGGTACTGGCATATCTGGTAGCATCTTGACAATAATTCAGCTCAAAATAACAAAAACATTATTGAGCCAAGTGTCATTGGGGATGTTGGAGCATTTGTTGGTGCAATCGGTGCTGTGATTTATCTTATCAAGCAAAGACTATACGCAACCGCATGGGATTTTTGCCATTCATGTTATGTCATACCATTTCGGTGTCACTCTTCTTGTTACCAACTATGTGGTGCTTAAATGTAAGCTTTACAATTTCACGGAATCCAGCTCATGGTTTATTTGGCTGGGCTAACTTTGAGTGGGATCGACTTGGTTTAGAAGTTTATTTAGTTGCAATTTGTGATTTTGTTGGTGGCATGGGTTATATCCGTGTGATGGCATACTTTGACCCTGTTTTTGTTTCCATTGTCATGCTCATGGAACCAATATTGGCAACGATATTAGGCATTCCAGTTTGGGTTGCATCAATGCCAGGGCTCACTACTTGTATTGGTAACCTTATTGTAATTACTGGCACTGGTATTGTAATTGTTACGAATTGCTCCAAGTCCACCACCAAAGAAGCAGCTACTTCCCAAGATTGTAAGGATTACACCTTATGGCACTGTAGTTGTAGCTTAGAAGTATCGTAAATATGCATTTAGTTAAAAATATATCAAAGATCCATTGTTTTATGAAATATTAATCCATCCTAAAAGTGTTTCATTTGGCGAAGGTGTTTGAATTGCAAAGCTTGTTGGTGTTCTTTGACACTCAAGTCTTCTTGAATAATCTTGTCCTTCTGGCCAAATAACATCATCATGATTTTGTTCAATGATATCAACAAACGTATCTTCAACCCGAATAATAACAGCAACATGCCCAGTTTCTTTCATATTACCACCATGATCCCATATAAGCAATGAGCCAACACGAGGTAAAATAGATGCTCCATTATCAATACGATCGACCAAAACACTTTCAGAATCATTATTTAATCTGGTAAACTTGGTGGCAGGATCAAACAATTGGTACGCAAAGCGAATGGAAGAAAATGTAACATTATGTAGAACCACTAAATAGCGTCTTGCCAACTCTACACATTGCCACTGAAGACCAGTAAATACTCCTTCATGAAAATGAACTTGACCACGTTTTGGACAGCTTGAATTCCAACACGAATACACATTAACATTTTCACAAATACCAAGGAGTGTGCCAAATGGACATCGAGAAGTCTGTAGCAACGAGTTATCCACTTTTTCCAAGGAATACATTTGACTCTGCTGGCACACGTTAAAGCTACGTATAATAATCGGTGTTTGCACATATTTCCTTGCAGCTACGAGCATTCCTTGGCTGCATTGAGATACACGAAGCACTTGTAGCATCACGAGTTGCCCTTTGTGTCAAATCGACAAATCCATCGAATTCGGAATTATCTTGCTGGATACGATTGGTTAATATTTCACCAATCAAGTACAGCGACAATGGTAATCTTGTAGTTTGATTGGTTGATATGTCAGATTCAACTTATATACATTTCACCAATCAAAACGATCTTATTCCAAAGTGCAAATTGTGTCAAAAGGGTCTTTAGCAATATTGGTACATTGTACTATGAGTTTTTTACGAGTATTTTCATGAATGTATAGATTCATTGATTCATTTGATTGTATTTACCTTTTCCTGGTTGTTTTTGAGCTTGAAAGTAGACGAAATGCAACATTACTTTGTCATTGATTACAGTGTGTAATTATTCGAAATGAAGTAGTGCTTTGAAAATGAGAAGGAGAAAGTGTAGTTGTGCAGGTCGATTTTTGGATAGAAATTCACATAAATACGTATTTTGTAGCAGAGAACCTAATGCATTACCTCGTCAAGTTGATTGTCTTTTCACATCAGCTTAAGCATACTTTCCACAACCAAATGAATGGTTGATTTTTATTGTTCAAGAAAAGTCTTCGTGTAGAGTATTGCAAAGGACTTTGAAGCAGTCTTGACAAACTGTATCATGTGTGAAATACGATTGACATCTGCATTGAAGTGCTGAATTAAATCAACTTTTTACCGACTCGAATATTGGTCTGGATTATGTTTCGTTGAAGTGATTGGTACTCTTTTCACCAAAGACATTTTCTATCAAGTGTATGGGCGTATATACTTTTTAATGTTTTCCAAGTTCAAGTTTTATTCAATGACGACAAGTATGTGAAGCTAATGAATGGCGTTGATTTGTCCTTATCACCATCTTCATGGGCAAATCATTAGCTACATTCCACTGAACCAAACGGTGTCGTCTCTAACACTCCTCCTCTTTTGTATTGCCGTGACTATGCTCGAAGCTCAAGAGAGCTTAAGGTTACAATGTTACAAGAGTTTACCTATGGATCGCTCGAACATTGCTAATGCTTTGTCGCCAACACATTTGGGTGCTCACTTTTCAATCTACCCCCTAGTGATTCCTTAAAACATGAAGGTTTTTGCTTTCGTTGCTCTTCTTGGTGCTCTTGTCGCTGCTCAAACCACCCCCGATGTCACCACCACGGCACCAACCACCGCGGCACCAACCACCGCAGCACCAACCACCACAGTTGTGCCAACCACAAAAACACCAGCTCCTACCACTTCTTCGGTCACCACAACTCCAGCCCCAACCACCAAGACCCCACTTCCTAGCACTCCATTGCCTACCACCAAGGCTGCCACCACAGCTCCAGCTAACAAAACTTCGGCACCTGCCAACACGACTGTGCCAGTCACCACTGTAGCCAATGTCACCACGGATGAACCTGTGATTTTGACCGATGCTCCTTCTGATGTTCCAGTTGAGACTGATGCCCCAACTACCACCACCCCAAAGCCAACCACTGCTGCTCCTTCCAGCGCCCAAGCCCTTACTGCTTCGGTTGTCACCGTTGTTGCTGCCTCTGTCGCTGCTTCCTTCATGTAAACTACACCATTAATAGTATATGTCTACTGCGAAATATTCATCGTTAATTGTACATTGTTCCAGCGCATACAAATAGATACTTCATATGTGCTACTCATGACCCAAATACACGGTACGTATTTTATCTGGTTTTGCAGTAGTCTTCGTCCTCTGAAAAAGCTCCTCAAGTTGATAGATTGGCTTTTGAGTGTTTATTCTTTGTAAAAACTGAACAAGAAAGAGCTGATAATGAAAAATGTGGAAGTAGTGTGGTTACGCATTAAGTCGCAGTTTTTACTCTTTTGCATTTCTTTTTGCTTTTCTTTTTGCAATCGGAAGCAAGATTAATTTCCAATGCATATTGCTCAAGTCGCTGTACATTTTTGAAACTTGGGGTTTCTATTTGATTACCAGAGGCATTCGAATACTTTTGGAATTTGAATTGGTTAAATATGTTTGGTGGAAATGCGAAAATCAATTTTGGGTTTGAAAGTAATTTCAATACGTTTTCTAAGTCATTTTGTCTACAAGGATGGTCTAGCGCACATATAATTTGAATGAGGATATTTGGAGATATTACAGCATCCACTGCCAGATTAGTCTTTGTGTCTGATTGAAAATAAGTGTTGGTTCGTGAATTTCACATAATATCATCTCTCGTAAAATTGACAACATTGTTAACAGCAGGCAATTGGAAGCTGAAAACAGCACCATCACTAGTTTAGCCGTCATTGTTTTCAAGTAAACGTCTCATTCGAAATGTTCCACCTAAAGGTAATACCGTGTGAACGTGTTGTTTAAACAAAAAGCCATGAAGAATTGCTAGCAGACCAACATCATTTGATGACGCAAGGAATTGAACGAGATGCTGTTTGTTTTGGCAATAAAGTTGTTTGTAGATTATTTCTTAAACATATCGTGAAGCGAAGACAAAATGCTTCAATCTGAAGCTCTTATCAACTTTAAATTGTAGTAGGTGTTGCGATTTCTCTGTATCACTTTGTTCGAAAACTTTGATCAAATACTTCATATTGATATTGTCCAATGTTTTCTTTTAGCAATGTTTGTTGATCGTTGTCCTGTGCAAATCCGAGCACATAGCGAGCAACGCGGCCCCATCGATCAAAACAATTCTCAACAAGCTCCACTGGAGGTTGTGGATACAATAATTCCTGACACTTGATAATTTCATTCCATGTTTAAACTGGCATGTATCGAAAAGTGCAAGCGATTTTGTTGAATTGATGCCAAGTTTGGTGGTCTGGTAAAGTTAAAAGTATAGATTTTGCAATGGTAAGATCAAGTTTAATAGCGTCAGCAATGTAATATGTCGATGACTGTTGGAGAATAGTACTAAAGCTCTTGCAGTCACCACTTATTAATCTATCGTCACTGAAAAGGTAGCACACGCCCAACGCGCCATTCTCACACTGTAGCATTCATTTGAGCCAAATCGAGAAGCAGTAAAAGGCCAAAATACGACTTGCCAATACCTGGATTCCCAATGATAACAAGGTTTAATAATTCTCCATCTATACTACCCATGCAAAGTTTTAGAAGTTTTGGGTAGCAATGGCGAATATAAACTTTTCAGCCCAGTTTGTTCGCACCAAGTAGATTTGCATTATTTGGTAATTCAATAACATCGTCTGCTCCGAGCTGATTAGCTTGTTTCTTTATCTTTTTTAAGCATTCCAAAATAAAACTATTTTGAGTAGATTTTCCATCAACGTGTTGCTAAGCAGGGATCCTGTTGAATATAATTCATCTTGAGTCATTTTAGTTTTTGAGGTGGCCGATTAAAATCATACTCTGGTGTTTTGACAAGTACAAGAATTGAATGTATGGCGGATTCGTAGTGTTCAAACTTTGGACCAAATAACCCATCGTGCATCAGAAACCAAGCATCCTGCATCAATTCGTACGTATTTCCATTTCCAACTGTGTTTGACGATAATCCTTCCAATTCCTCTTGTTTTAACCACTTTCGTTCGTCGTTTTCACTTAAAACGAGGATCTTGTTCCACTTGCCTTGAACAAACAATTGCCTTCTTTAACTCCGATCCAGACACATCTCGTTTAATTTCCACATGAAACACTTCACGCGATGGAAACGTACCATGTTCATAGCTGTACGTAGCACATATCAAGGCAATCATATATCCAATACGTTTGCAATTTACGTTTGCGATCAATTTTACAGAAACTTAAAGATATACTGATTGGCTGTTCTATATTTTATACAGCCAATAAAAGTTAATTTCGTTGAGAATTTAGCCAATCATTTAATTGCGTCTTTTCTATTGTACTGTCTAATTTATGGTGTTGCCTATATAAAATTTCATCATATATAAGAGACTCTCACCTCCTTTTTATAGGAGTATCCCACTGAAGATATGAAACTGTCAGCTTCAGTTGCGAATTTGCCGCGAAAAGCGAAGACGAGAAAAGATCGATGGACATTGCGCTCTTGGGGAACAGTACGTACGTAGAAGAAAGATACAAGGAGCTTCGACGAAAGCAGCCAGAAGACCACAGCTCTCCTGGACTTGAAGTGGATCTTGGTGAAGGAATTTCGGCTACGCAACGATTTCACGCACTTCTTCAACCAAAATCTTGTTCTTCAACACTTCCGTCGCTCTTGGAGGATCAAATAGCACTGAAACAAACAGTGAAGTCTCTGGAAACGATGTGGCCAGTGTCATTTATGGATAAAAAACACACGTTGTTGTATTTGTTGTTGGAACAATTAGCAGTGGCGTCAAGAACGAATGTTGAGCAAACTATGCTTTTGGACAAAGAAACTCATGTAAGTACTTAATCTTTTTTATATTGATGCATATAATTCGTAGAAACTGACACCTTTGGCCATACCAGGAAAGGATATGGCAGTCGATCCTTGTGATTCTTTACCTGTGTCAACGCAACTTGCTGTTAAAATGTTTTTCAAACTTATTCAATCGGTTCGAACACGTTGTCAAGCCTCAGGAAATTTCAATGCATTGGTACGACTGATTGAACAAATTCCTCGGATGCTCGTAGATTTACCAGCATTGGCACTTCGTCCAGATACTGTTGCTTGTGATATTCCTACAGTATTCGATGAAATATTTTCTACAGTTATAATGGTGCTTCCTCAATTACCTGATAAAGAAGCTAGTTTGACTGCTTTGGTCGGCTTAAGCATTAAACGGGGCCGTTTAGAGCAACTATTGATCGTGCTGCAGCATTTACTTCGCACTGATCCAACGCTAGAATTACCCCTAGCACTACCATTTCTTCAAGAGCTTTCACAAGCTAAACCTCAACCCCCAGAGGTACTACATCTCTCACGATTTTATCATCATGCAAAGTTATCTTAGTGCCCAAAAGAAGAGCAATCTACAGTTGGGTTTTTATTGAGCTTTGGCAAAGGAGATCATGGAAAACTTGGCCATGGCTCTTGCAATCATGCATCATGTGCTGATAATAAATGCACAGAAAACAAAACTGTACCAACTATGATTGAAGCTACAAGAGATATTGCTTTTAAAAAAATTGATTCGCTTTCTACGCATAGTGTGGCAATTACAGTATCTGGTGAACTCATGACTTGGGGCAATGGAGATAAATACCGTTTGGGACATGGTGATGCATCAAAGGAGTATGCTCCTCGCTATGTTGAAGCATTTCGTGACAAAGTAAATCTTTCATTCATTAAAATTATCTTATTGTGTGCTAGCCAAGAGTTAAAGATGTAGCATGTGGACTTGGACACACTATTGTACTTGTTCAATCTGGTGAAGTATATTCATGGGGAAATGGCGGTAATGGGCGACTTGGTCTTGGCGACACCAGCGATCAAATTGCACCAAGCAAAGTAAAATTTCCTGATGAGTTGGACAAGAGAAATGAACCATTTATAATTACAACCGTCTATTGTGGGGCTTCCCACTCACTAGCAATTACACAGCAAGGACATTTATATTCTTGGGGTAAAAACAACCAGGTATTACTGCAGCCATGAAGTACTTTGTGATAGAATTATTATAGGGACAAACTGGACATGGTCATACGAATGATCAACTACGGCCTTATCCTGTTTCATATTTCGATGATGCTGATCAAACTGTTCTCACTGTTGCAGGAGGTAGATAATATTAAGCATTTAATTGTAAAAATATTTAGGTTGGGAACATACTCTTATTTGCACAACTCAAGGACATGTTTATGCTTGTGGTAAGCCCTATTTGACAAACAATATCTTATGACAACAAGGTTGTGGGTACAAGGACAGCCGACGTGCTGGTTTACCTCCAGTATTGGGTCTTGGTGTGAACGATACAGATCGTCGAACAACGCCAACAATAATACCAGGATTGGAAAATTGCACTGTTGTAGCTTGTGGATGGGTAAGAATAGTTATTTTCATTGATAACCATGGTTTGCATAGGATCACTCTTTGGCTATCACACGAGATGGCGATGTTTACTCTTGGGGCTCTGGCAGTAATGGCAAACTTGGACATGGAGATGAAGAAAATCGAGGAATTCCAACTAAAATAATGGCTCTTCAAGGAAAAGGAGTTCGTAATGTACGTGCTGGTTGTGAACACACTACTGCAATAACAAATTCAGGTATTTAAAGCAAAATACTTGAAACTTTATCGTTTACAATAGGCGATATGTACACTTGGGGGCACAGTGATAGTGGTCGTTTGGGTCACGGAGACAACATAACACGGAAAACTCCATGTTATGTTGAATCGTTTGCATGGCAAGGTGTTCGCCCTGTAGCTATTGCAGTCGGGGACAAATACAATCTTGTTTTAGTGCAGCGTGTAAGCGAATCCACAACTTCAGTCAGCAATAATAACCAAGTACAAACTGAACGTGAAGCTAGTACTCCACGAATGGAGTACTCTGATCTTACAAGTTTAACCGTGGAAGCTCTTTTATCTGCAGTAATCGAGCAATTGGACAGACTAGCTCAGACCTACGTACCAAAGAATACACGAGCTTTATTGGAAAAACTAAAGAAATTACATTTCCATCCGACACCTTCATTGACAAACCTTGCTTATGTGGTGGACGTGTCAGCAGAAACTTTTCAGCTTCTTTATGAAATTCTCTTGGCAAGTTTCAAGCCCGATGATAATATCAAAGTGAAAAAATTTTCAATTATACGCACGTGCCTCACCCTTATCGAATCCAACTTATGCCAATTTTTAAGTTGCCCAAATGTACCAATGCCACCAACTTTAATCCAAAATCTACATGAGCTACTACAAGATATTGCTATGGGGCCTTCCTCGTTAGAAGCGATTGGAGCTGCTCGTGCTTTAAAAGTAAGTGAAATCATTTTATCCTCTAAACTCTTGGTAGATTGGCTTTCCCTTTTTCTACCCTACTGCTGTAGCACAACATGAGCTGTTATGGCGTCTTGTGGCAGCACCACAGGGCTCTCAATTCATTTTGTTAGATGCCTTGACTGACCAACTTTGCCAGGTATATCTTGTGCTAAATTTGATGAATGATAATTAACTATAGGATCATGTCATGGTTGCTTTAATGTCCAGAGTATTTGCAAAACATCATACCTGTGCTGCAGATGAACCAAGTGCAAGTGACGGGCATATAACTATGGATGAGTCATTAAATTACATCCATCTTCGTCAGCTCATGCTCAGCTTGCTGAAGCAATGCACAAATCATGACACAAGCCAAGAGGTAAGTGTAGGTAGTCTTCTGAATGACTCAAAGCGAAATAGGTTGTGATGCAGCTGCAACTACGAACCCTAGCAGCTTTACAAACACATTTATTTTCTGCCTGGAATATGCCAAATGTATATTGCACTAACTGTATTACTCTTGCTTTATCCCCATACTTGGAAGCACTTTTAACTAGCGGCGCTACATTATTACGAACAGTACACAAGCGTCTGCTTAAAGATAGTGATCTTTCAATGTTGCAGTCATCATTTTTTCATGTGTTAGCTCCTGTGGCAATAGAATGCTGTTGTGTGTCACCATTACGATCTAATATGACAATTGGCATTGCTCTCTTACCACTTCTACTGCCAATTCTCAAAATTCTTGACGAGGTCTCTTATGTTAGCAAGCAAAATAATTGTCAAGCAAACCATTCGCTCGATATGACGTGGATCCATGATGTAGTCAAATTTTGTTTTACTTATATTCTCACATTTTATTAGCTTGGTACATCAACTGCAGTTCTTGCTGGAAAATATGCCTGCGCATTAATGGCATCATCTCAAGGAACAAATATTCTACCAGGGAGTTTTTCTACAAGGTGATAGTCTCTACATTGGCAAACTGACTGTTTGTAGTTTAAAATGGTTATGCCGGTATGGTTTGCTTCGAAATGACAATGAATATCCGTCAGTGCTTCGGAGCTGGGAAGAACAAGGTGTTTATGAAATAGAACATGAATTGCAAAATGACACAAACAGTGACGAAGTTTCAACAATTTTGCTTGATCATACTGCAATTTCGGACTGGTTGCAGGGAAAAGGCCTTTTACATGATTTCCACCAGTATATGGTGTTTCATTTGACAAATTCATGGTCATTGGCAACTTTAGGTGAATTCTCACTTAGTAACTTTACTTACACTTTATAGATATCCCCGATGCAGTTTGTGCTATTATGTTGTGGCATTCTGGTCTTGTTACACAAGTGCTTCAGTTTGCCTCATCACTTAACTTTACTAACCCCATTGCTGAATCTACAGCTACCAAACCACCAGAAGTCATTTATCAGCTTTATGTTTTAATTGCTGAAGTAAAGTTTGACTTAAATAGCTACAACCTTGAGCGAGTCGAAGAAAATTGTACTCAACTTCTAAAATATGCACCAAGTTTATGCTCTTGGACTCTTGAAAGCTCCGACACTTTGTAAATCAACCCTAAATAACCCGTATTCACAATTGCGATAGACCCGAAACTATATGTTCTTGGCCTCACTGTTCAAATTTAGTTCCACTGCCTTGTACATTATCAATTCGTGTTGTAATGGAAAACTTATCAAATGCATTACATTGGACATCCAAGGATGATTGCGATGAGATGATTTCATTCAAAATTGCAGGAATTACTATCATGCACGATCTACTTCGTAAACTAACAAGTACAACTGCAAAGTGTGAATTGCTTCGAATACTAATGGAACGAATGGAAGTATCAGAAGGAAGTCTCATGATAAGTTATAATGCTTGGCAAGAGCCTTGTGTTGTGTTTTGTACCCCACAAACAAAATCATCACCTACTAAGCTTAAACGACACAAAAAAGACATGATTTCAACTCCTCTCGAGGTATTGCTGAATTTTATTTACAAATTGTCTTGAATGTCTTAGATGATTGAAAGAGATATGCACACTTATCATGGGGCTCGCTATAACGCAAAATTGCTAAAAGCCATCGAGAACTTGTTTGTTCGCTTGGTAAAGATAATTGCAAGTGATCACAGTAATGTACACTTGAAAACAAGAGCAATGAGCATTTGGACAGTTCAGGTATTGTATTTATGCATTTAAAACTGACTGCGACTTAGTTTCATGATGTCTCGATTATTCGTCGAGCTGGTATTCTTCATATTCTCGGAGATATGCTTGGTGAAATGGCTGATATATCTTCCAGCTTTAGTTTTACAAAAACTCTTGATACTATCCATTCTGGTGTTCATGGTGGGCCAGGACAAAGCTGTTTGCCTTTGCATCTTCGTCCAGTAGAAAGACTCATTAGCTCATCAACTACTTTTTACAATTTACATATAACTACATGGCATGTTTTTGCATGGCTCAGCAAACAACTTATGCAATCAAAAGAAGTAGTTGTTCCATCAAGTCCATCGAATATGTCCCTGTCAAGACCTTCATCTGCAAAAAGTTTATCGTCTCCTCGTAAAAGACTTTCACTACCTTTTAAGCTTATTTCTAGTTCACTGGAACAATCAATTTCACACTTGTACCAAGTGGTCATTGTTGAGCTTACTAAAGTCCAAAATGCACTCCAACAATGGAATAATGTTTCCAATACCATGGCGCAGTGTCTCGAGGATAGCCAAACTATTTTACTTGCAGATCCTCAGGTCGTCACGAGTACAAATGTTGTATTTCTTTCAGCCAAAGAAAAACCAGCATTTGATGCGAATGCCGATGGACTTTCAATATCGCTATGGCTTTATATTGAACAAGATGACAAAATTACCAAATCAACTGGTCTTTCAACGCCATTGTTAATTCTTGCAAATGGAGGTTTATCAGAACACCAACTCGAGCTAACTCTCGAAGGACAATACCACATTGGACTCAAAATGACAATGAGAGACGAGATTAAAGTTACATCAGCTCAGTCAGTGGAGTGGGGACAATGGGTTCATCTTGTTGCTCGTTTTTTCCCGGTGAAAAAAACTTTACAATTATTCTTAAATGGCAAACTCGATTCTACGAGTGAAATATGGAATGGAAGTGGTCTTCTAGCACCAAGTCATCACACGTTTACTGTTGGAGGTATTCTTCAGCCATCTCAAGCCGTATCCCCACATGCTCCACATTTAATCATTGATGATGTTACTTTCCATCTTCATGCATTAACCGATGATCAAATTGCTAATATGGGTGCAGCTGGCTCACTCCTTTTTCGCATTAAACAACGTCAAGTCCTTGATGGGTATTGCTCACAGCTCTTGGCACTCTTAGCTTCCAAATCAAGAGTTCAACCTGTTGTGGACAATGTTATCAAGCTTGTTGTATCATTATTTCCTGTGGCACCACCAACTAGTCATAACCTTTTGTTTCAGCTTTTGATGGATCACCTACCAGCTATGGCTCCTGACACAATGATTCTTGATTTTATTGTCGATCACTTTGCACAATCATGGTTTAGTTCGGCTAATGATGTTTATGGCCCACCAGAGCTGTCGGCAGCATTGACCACACGAAAAGATAATTGTATTTCTCAGCTATTGTGTGCAGGTCAACTTGATCCGAAAGGGGTTGCTGCATGGTTGCTATTTGAGCAGCCAAACAAAAGCAAATCTTTAAGGCTCCTACGAGCTTCCAGATCACACGCAATTGAAGGATTTGTACTACTTCTTCGTCGTTTATTTGAAGCTCCGCTATGGCGCGAAGCTTTGTTAACTACGTTTGAAGAATGGATGAGCTCTCCAGACTCAAAGTTGTCTGCTGAAGTTTATCACAAAGTTGATCTGGCGAAGTTGGCACCCGTGGTGTTAGCGGTTTATGCCCTTGGTGGACACCAGTCTGAGCCATCTCGTTCATTGCTACCAACTTCTGCTTTAGTGCTTATGGCTTGGAGCTTAAAACATTCAATGCATATTGAAGGGCATAAAACAACTTCGTCATCTCCTTCGACATCTTTGATTGAAGAGCTACAAGGCGATATTTGTTTAGCTAAATACATGCATCTTCGGACTGCAGTACTTCGTTTATGCCGGTATCAAACCAAAGATGTAGCCGTGACAGGTAAGAAAGTTTATAATACTTAGCAAACTCAATTGAACTGTAGAATCACTATTGATATGCGAACATCCTGTGTTTTCGGGGCTACTTTCATTAGCAATTACTTCAATTTCAGATGCAATATCTAAAGTATTTGGGTTAGAGTTTGATGCAGTCTCCAAGTTGGACACTGTACACACTTTATTGGAATGGATATTGGATGCTGTTGCTATTGATCGAAGTAAGCGATTACTTGCTTTAGAGACTTTAGCTTCTGTTTTGTTTGAAAGACTCCCCTACGTTGACCCTCGTGAAGTTGCACCTTGGTGGCTTGTAAATTCTACTCAAAAACTGCATGTACTTGGCGGTGAAGTTGAAATGGAAGAGTATCGCGTCAAGGTAAGAAATTTCTAACCATGTCACAATGACATAATTTCTATAGGGCTTGCAACACTTTCCAACAGTGAAGCTAAATGGTAGTCAAGTAATTCTTTATTCAATTAACATGCAATAGGTGTGTCAATCACGGCAGGGACTGGCATGTGGTTCTATGAAGTTGTTTTACTCACTGACGGACTAATGCAGGTAAGAACAAGCTCATTGTTTCTGCATTAATAGTATCGTTAGATTGGTTGGATTGATACTGCATTTGAAGCAAACGCAATACAAGGCCAAGGTGTGGGTGATCATACCAATAGCTGGGCTTACGATGGTATATCTTATCATTTATAACTAGAACTCAAAAACCTAAACAGGGTTTCGCAAGAAGAAATGGAATGTTGGGGCTTTGGATTATGGAGATCGATGGCGTGTTGGGGATGCTATAGGTGTTCTACTCGATACAGATCGCTTTGAAATGCAATATTTCTTAAATGGAAGACCTCTTGGAATCGCATTTGAGGGATTGCATTTAAATCATGCAATGTTTCCTGCAATTTCTCTCAACGTTGACCAAGCAATACAATTACATTGCACAAAGAACCAGTTTTTATATTTCCCAACACTGGACAATGCTCGAATTCAGCCTGTTGCAAATGCTGTCATAGGTGGTGTATGTGAGCATAGTCCATCTAAAGCAAGTCAAACAACTGACAGCGAAGATGCAATTGATCGTCGACGTTCTGCTCTTATTGAAAGCCTCGTTGGACTTGGATTTCCAACCGAGTGGTAAGTAAAAGTTAACTTGTGGATTTTATAAAATTTCATTAGGGCATTACGTTGTGCAAGAGAAACATCTTTAGAGTTAAATGAAAGCAGTGCCATAGCGTGGATCATGGAGCAAATGGAAAATGATGTTCAAAATCGTCCAACATCACTACTTCATGGGCAAACAACACGTCAAGAGCACCTGCAAAGACTTGATGGTTTAACAGATTTTAATTCAATACATGAGCATCCAAAACAACACAAGGCACCTGCAGAAACTCGTTCATGCTCTGAAGACATTACTTTTATTCAAAGCAATAAATTCCTTGCAGATGAATACTGCGAAGTTGATGGCACATAGCAATAAAATGACTAATTTTTCATATAGGAAATATATCTTGAAGAAGGATATTCAAATACTGATATTGAGGCCAACCAAAATGCAAGTGACAAAAAATCAAACGAGTCAATTTTAACTTTGGCAGACAATTGTCGTGACGAAGAAATATTGCCTTTATACTTAATTGCAGAGACTGTATTGAGCATTTGGTATGCTCAAGACTCGACAAACCAGATCCTATGTAGTGGTGCTGCAATTGAAAACACTTTAGCAAACGATGAAGCTCTTTTCTTGCAATATCTTCAGCACATGATGATGCACTTCAATGACCGTACACCATATCAACGACTACTGCTCAAGATATGTGCAAGCTCACAATCATTTTTTACATTGCTATTAAGTGAAATGCTTGGCCAATTTCAAGTTGCGAGAGCAAAAGAGTTCTTCTTTACACCTTTTGTTCATGGTACAACTAGCTATGCATATTTTATAGTTTATGTTTCTGTCTTAGGACAATGTAAAGCTATCGGTGGTCCAAATCTTGAATGGAGTCGGTGGCTAGCTGTGACTCTTGTAATGGCAGCAAAACAAGAAAGTAGATCCCATGAGCTTTACAGTGAAATTATTTGGAAAAATCTTGTTCAAGCAATTACACAGTCGTCAAATGCTACAGTTCGTCACTATGGGGTTCTAGTGCTTTTGGAGTTGACGGAAGGCCTTTCCGATGCTGACACCTCTTTACTTTTGAATTTGCAGTCGTCAGTTTACTTGAATTCTCTCGTTGAATGGCTTGCAACAAAACTGCGAAAATCTAAACAATCGCGAGTATTGGCTTCAACTTATATTCAGGTATGACTAAAAGTCATAATTTGAGTTTTTAATGATTTTCCAAGAGTATTTTCCATTTAGCTTTCAAGATTTACAAGCTATTAAATGTCTTACCTGTAGCACAACCTCCAGCTTCAAAAGATATCTGTAAGTAGATCTGTGGGATTCCTTTCAACATATATGGTTAGCACTTGTCATTGAACACATCACGTCTTCCACTGTAATTGTATCTTGCTCAAAACATGTATTTGATTCAAATGTTTCGCTAAGTTTGGCATTGTCTGCAGAAACTATTGACAACTCTGGAAAACTTAGTTGGTCGCCATTAACAGACATCGAAGAACCTGTTGAAATTCAGCCTGAAGTAAGTATATCTAAGTGAAGCCATTTTAAATTTGTTTATAGGTATCATTTACAATTCCAAATCTACAATCAGATACAAACTACCGACTTTGTTTGAAAGATCAAAATGACAATTATACAACTCCAGTTTGCTTTCAAACACTCAATCAATCTGTACAAGAACTTGATCCAATATCGATGGGCTCAAATCTTGAACTCTTGAATCATAATATGACTGTGAGAAATCGGGTTAACAAGAAATGGCATGCTGTTCGTGCTACAATTTCATATACCAGTGGTGTACACACTTGGGATGTTCGAATTGACAAATGTATATCCAAAAACATATTTGTTGGTGTTTGCACCAGTGAGGCATCTATGGAGAACTATATTGGAAGCGATTCAGCGTAATCTCTTATGTGTATGTTTTCCTTATATTGCTTTAGGGGCTGGGGATTTTTAGCAAATAAAGCTGTGTGGCACAATAAAACCAAACTACAGACGTATGGCGATATTTTCAAACAAGGAGACACTGTGTCAGTTTGTCTAAACATTGACCTTGGAACTCTATCGTTTTCTCGAAATGGAGAATCCTTTGGAGTTGCTGTGGAGCATTTACGTGAAAACAATTCAATGCCAATGAGTGCCAATGCTCTTGCATTTTATCCAGCAATTTCAATGTACAACAAAGATGATCAAGTCACTTTTCTCCCATTAAACGATTCTTCACCTGATGCTACTTCAGCAAAGAGAAAGCAATCGGGAAGTAGTTTTGTGATTGAGTCTTTGAAAGCTATGCATGTTCTTACAGCAATGTTTGGATCAGAAGAGCGT
>JNBS01002136.1:0-14178 GCA_002081575.1 Thraustotheca clavata | reverse complement strand
CTAAAGAATCGGGTGAAGAAAACAAGTCTTTTTTCATGAAAATACCTGGTGATTTTTGCTTGACATTGCTTGTACATTTGCCTGCTACATATCCTTCAAATGATCCACCTATTGCTGAGATCTATGAATCATTTGGAGTAACAACAACTCAAAGAGATCAACTAGTGCAAGAATTAGTATTACAATTTTTCAGCCTAAAACTCATTTTTAGTAGAATGATATCTATGAACGCTCTTGTAGTCAAGTGTGTTTATATGAATGGATTGAAAGCGTTCGAGAAAAGTTTGGAGAGTTTACTACATATGAAGAAACCACACTTCCTGCTGTCCAAGTAGAATGGGAAAAATATACAAAACCAAGTACTCCTCCACCAGCTCCAACGCCATTTCTTGAGTCTATCAAAACTGGGGAGCCCATTACCGATCGAAAAAGTACTTTTCAAGTAGATTTTTTCGTTGATTTTTGCATAAAATGTACTGTGTAGGCTAATGCAGTTGAGGTGCATTCAGTGGATCAAGTAGAACTTTTGTTTCTTTCCACCAAGATGATGTTGTTGTAGGTTAAAGAGTTTGTTGATTATCTGCTTCAAGACAGGAAGATTGCAAGAGCTACCCACAATATGCTGGTAATTCTAAAAATCATCAAAACTTAAAGTTTTACTGTAGGCATATCGAATTGTAAATGGTGCCAATATCATTAAAGATTGTGATGAAGATGGAGAACATGGTGCTGGCAGTAAGATGTCACATTTACTAGAGATGACTCGGGCAGAAAACGTGGTAATATCTTTAGCTGTAAAGAATAGAAATAATCAACCATTAGGCTGTTGTTGTCACGAGATGGTATGGAGGCATCCAACTTGGTCCTGATCGATTCAAACACATTGCGAATGCTGCTCGTAATGTTCTTGAAGCCAACGGGTTTATTCAAAAAAAGTAATTGATTAACCATAGAGCTGTTGCTCTTCTTCAGTCAATCGAAGGAGGGCTATACCTGACACACAAGCTATGGGTTTAGCCATAGTTTTTGCCTTCTTTTTCTTCTTCTGTCGCTTTTTTTTCTCTATCTTAGCTTGTCGAATACGAGATGCTTCTGAATCACTATCATCTTCATCTCCTTTGTATGCATCGCTTTCATTTCCACTTGGTTGAGATGGGGCTTGTTCGACAATTGGTTCTTCTTGAACAATTTCTTGACCATCTTCGTCTACTTGAGTTCTTGGGGGCAATCGTCCAAAATCTTGGAGCCAAAGATGACGAATGTAATCGTGGTTTGTCATGAGAGAATTATAATGCGCATCTAGTGCCAATTGTGGTGGACGAGGGAGACGACTAAAAACCATGGAGAGAATCATATCTAGCACATTCATATTTTCGACATTCAATCCGACTTTGGAATACGTAGCAGCATTGCCAAGCGAGTCTACAAATTTGGTGGGCTCTGGTGGTGGAGTTAAAAAGGTTTTGAGCAAAGGTTTTAATCGCTTTTCAACATCATCTAATTCAAGTTGAGCCAAGTGTCTTCCAGTTGCATTGGAAGCAGAAGTTGTTGCTAGTTTCTTTTCTAAAACTTGACGTAATTCTGTAAGCTAACAAGCACAATCAAGATAAAGTCGAGTAGGGAATATTACTTGATCAATTTTTTCACGTAGCTGTGTATCTGCATTCATCTTTGCGTCATGTTCAAAATTAGCCAAATATTCAACTTCTTCTAGTACTTGAGCTTTCCATTTAATATCTCGACTAGTTTTAGCCATGTATTCTTTAATACAATTGACACTTTTCCATTGGGTTGGACGTTCAATAACAAACAAAAGTTCACTTAATGGTGTTTCTTGATCTACAAGTGCTGGATAATCCACCGTTGCCCATACATCATTTGATTGTTTTGACAAATACTCCAAATACGATTTATAAATGCCATACGTTGTATGATGTGCAATTTCTTGTTCAAAAAGTGTTTCAATCACATAAGAAAACTTGTTGGATTCCAATACTTCTATCAATGAAGCACTAACTCGTTTTCCATCTTCATTTGATTCCAATTCTTGTTTCATGTGCTCTTTACTCAATCGAGACAAATTCACAAGTAGTAAAGGAAAGTTATCAGGGAATACTTCTACATCTTCTTGCCATGTATCCATTGATTCATCTTCATCTTGCTCGAAATCAAGCTTAAAATCACTCTTCGTTTCCCATGAATCGTCATTTTCTTCATCTTCTTTCGTAATCACGGCTTCTAATGGCACAGAGGGACGATGTAGACTAGATACATACGATGCAGGCAACTTAAACGATAGATTTAAGCTCGAATCTTTAGATACAATCAATGGTTCTAATCGCTTCCTTCGCGGGAGTGGTTCCATCCGATGTTGACAAATGGTTCATGATTGTCCGGATATTGTAACTTTATCCGGAATTTTGTTAGCCAATGAGAAGAAAGTTGATGGCCTTGATATAAGATTTCATTTTACAATTTTACATCAAGTGAAGAAGACGACGAAGATGAATGAAGAAAAGATGATAAAGAAGGGATTCAGTGTGTGATAGATATGATTAGAAGAGGAAATTTTTGGAATGAAAGAGGCACTGGGGGTTTCAAGCAGTTTCAACGACGAAATCTAAGGTAGACGATCATTTTGAGTTGTTTGCAATGGCAGGTAGATCGTTTGAATGTGGCTGAAAGATTTATGGACGTAGAGGAAGCGATTGAACGTGTGTTAACGGTGATTAATCAGTGCTTTGCCTTTAAGATTCCACCACAATCGTCGGCTGCTGGTCACAGGTACTTGAGGAATATTCAATTGAGCTAATGTGTTGTGGTAAGAGCTGATTCATGGCCGAAAGATCCTGTGTGGTCTGGTCGACTTGTTATTTCAGAAATTAATGGAGAAACTCAAGTACAACTTCGTGATCCCAAGACTGGTTTGTTAAAAAGTTTTTGGTTTGAAAATTGATAGGATGTAGGTACTTTGTTTGCTGCATGTCCAATTTCAAAGGATGGACCTCCAGCAGTACAAAAAGGTTGAAATTAAAGTTAGTTTGCAGATTGAAAAATGCTGTAGTGGTTGATAGTAGCCGATACTTTGTATTGAGAATTGTCGATGCAAAATCTGGTAATTCATTTGATTTCTGAGAAAAAATTGATAGTTGTGGAATAGGACGTCATGCATTTATTGGAATTGCATTTGAAGATCGCAATGATGCATTTGATTTTAATGTTGCAATTGATGATCATCAAAAGTAAATGGTTCTTAAGATGATTTTTTGACTTTGTAATAGTGAGATTAAACGAGAAGAAAATGCTGTTGCTGAAGCTAGTAGCAAGCCAGCGATAGCTAAAGATTATTCACTCAAAGAAGGCCAAACAATCAAAATTACTATTAATAAAAAACCCAAAGATGTTGAAGCCAGCCCTGCCCCAGTGCAGCCATTATCCATTGCATCAACCTCCAAGAATGCAGACCTTTTAGGTTTTTCATCCTTTGATGCACCATCTTCATCTACTCAGTACGTAAATCATTCCAGTTCCAATCTAATTCCAATTCTAGACAAGCTGCTCCTAGTTCATGGGAAACCTTTTAACTTTTTCATCTAATCAAACTGTGCATGATGAACTAAAACAGCAAAATTGTATTTCAACAGTTTAAAGGCGTTTGTCACCGTCCCACTTGTAGTAGCCTTCACCAGTCTTACGTCCCAATTTACCTTCCTTAACCTACAATTCTCTTAGCTTAAACATTCATATCTGCTTTTCTTACCTTTTGGCGCAAGCTTTCAGGAACAGCAAAGATAGGTTCATTAGGATACTTCTTCACCCAGCCTTCCAAGATGGAAAGAGTAGTGTCCAAACCAACGTAATCAGCAAGTGTGATAGGACCCATTGGGTGTCCAGCACCAAGTTGCATCGAAATATCAATGTCTTCCATCGAAGCATCGCCACGTTCCATCAAGAAAAGAGCTTGAGCAAGATTTGGGACCAAAAGGCTAATTTATCTCTTAGATACATGGAAAAGAAGACAACTGATACCGATTGACAATGAAACCAGGAGTGTCTTTGCAGCTTACAGGAGTCTTACCAAGCGAAGCAGCCCATCGCTTTGAAATATCAAATACTTTTGGATCTGTTTGACTTGTTTCAACGACTTCGACAAGCTTCATCAATTGCACAGGGTTGAAAAAATGCAAACCAACCTATTTATGTAGCTTTAATTCCAAGAAATCCATTGATACATACCACTTGCGAAGGACGTCCAGAGCTTCCAGCAAAATCTCCAATCGAGAGCGAAGAGGTGTTGGAAGCAAGGATACCCGAAGGCTTGACAATACCACCAAGTTCCTTGTAAAAGACCTTCTTAATATCCACATTTTCAACAATAGCCTACTCAGAATAAGCTTACATATTCATCAATCTTTTCATACCTCAATGACAAGGTCACAATCAGCAAGATCCTTATTAGTGACCGAACCATGGATACGTCCCATCACAGCAGCAAATTCGTCTTTTGCTTTATCAGTAGTCCAGTCACCTTTCTTAACATGGCGAGCATGCAATTTATTAAGCGATCCTTCAATGCGAGCAAGCCCAGCATCCAATGACTTTTGTGTCATATCAACAGCCACAACGTCATAGCCAGCCATAGCTGCAGTCTGGGCAATGCCGTGGCCCATAAGACCAAGGCCCACCATGCCCACACGAGTGATTTCAGGGATCGTCTTGCTCGAGAACGCTCGTACCGTGCCGCGGATCATTTCAATGCTGTTTACTTGACACCGCAAATCTCAAAGTGTATCGTTGATGCAACAAATCTTTCACGTGTTTTCAACACGTATTTAAAACAACCAGATGTGTTTAAAACATTGTTAAAAACAAGCATCTGGTTCATAGGTTGAACTACGTTACGATGACGACCACATGATGCGTGTCCACTTAATGGCGTTGTTACATAGAGAAGATGTTTCTTGTGCTGTTGTGGGTTGATACAGAGGCGTTGATGAGTGTGTAAAAGTAGAGTGTTTTTTTCATAGTATAAGGTGTCGATGATGAAATGATAAGAATCTATTTTTAGCTTGGATTACGTAATATTGTCACTTAACCTTCCGATTATACACCAGACTTGTAAATTTAGCAAGTTAGGAAGTTAGCTAAGTGACGAAATCAGTTATTAGTCTACTTTTTTGGCGCGAATGAGCTGGGAAACAAAACTTCAGGGACTCTTTAAGAATGATGAAGTTTGGGATGTAGATGATGCGGATGATAGCATTATTCGTGAACTTGGTAAAGCTGTGGAGCAAGGAATAGATGTATGTCGCATTAAAGATGAGGTATTCCTTGAAAATATCGAGATAAGATTGAAGATGTACTAGGCATTGAATACATTTACACACTTGGCTGCATTATGGGATCGTCCTCGTGTCCTAGAGTTCCTTATTCGACAAGGAGCAGAGCTAAATGCAACAAATAAAGTTGGACATACACCTGCAGATTTAGCAATGCATTGGGGCAATGCCGATTTAGCGATTCAATTAAAGCATTATGGTGGTAAACATAGTTGTGAGCAAGAAAGGGATCTTGCAATTGCTCAAAGAGATTTGGTTGCAAGCCAAATTCATGATGCAAAAGTGAAAATGGAAAAAGCTGTAGCAGAATGGCTTGAAATGTCAAAAGAACGTGAAGCTTTACGTATTGAACGAGATCGTCTTGTGGTTGATATGGATGAATTACGTCAAGAAAACAATCAAACACGCTCGGATTGCACCACATATCGTAATTTATATGAGACATATCAATCTCAAATGAGCATTATGAAACTCGAACTTGATAAATTAACCACAGCTATGACACTGGAAACTCGAGCTAAAACAAATGCACTTGAAGGCTGGCAAAAAGCTGAAGCTCATGCAAAAGAAATGCAAAGATTGCGTGAAATTGCTATGCAATGTGAAGAAGAAGCTGTGAAAATGAGAGATGAAGCTATGGCAGAAAGAGATGCTGCTCGTGAACTTGTATTTGTGCCAATATATCTTTTATATCAATGTTAAATTAGATGGCTCAAGCTCAAACAGATCATGCTATTGCAGTCACTGTACAAAAACAAGCTGAACTCGAAAGAGCTGTAGCTGTACGTGAAAAGAGTGAAACTTTGGCAAATATACAAGCACAAATAAAAGAATGGGCTGCAAAAGTTAAAGCTGCAGAAGATGATCGTGCAATGATACAAGTTGAAATTAATCGCCAGAAGGTATCATGATTGTATATAGAAATTTATATGCTTTTTGTAGGCAAGTCTTGAATCACGTTGTAAATCCCTTGAAAAGGAAATTGTACGAGTAAATTTGCTTAATACAATCATGGAAACACAATTACGAGAAGCTACAACAAAGTTATCAGCAGCAGAAACAACTTCCGAGACATCAGTCGCTGAAATGGAAAAAGCTGTACGCAAAGCTAAACGTCTTGAAAATGAAATTAAAGAACTTATGGAAGCTCGAGTCCAAGAAAAACAATTATGGCGACTTAAAGAAATGCAATCCCTCCATTTGGAATCACAAAACAATATGCAACTTATCTTGAAATCAGCATTACGACTATGGAAAAAAATCTCCAATTTGGAGTGGATATTTGAATTTGTTTCCCATCCAAATGACAACGTATTATTAAACGATGAATCACCAAAGCCTCTATCACGTCGTCCAAGTACAACAAAAGAAAAATTGCATCGTTCATCTGCACCAGTGTTATCCCCATTGCGTCTTGAAAATCATTTAGCACCGATAGAAACCAAGGTGTCTGTCAAATTTATTGGTAATTGTACTCCATTATCTTGTGATATAAGCTTTGGCATAGAGAAACTCAACTCGATTCAAGAAAAAGTTAATACTTGGACGAAATGGTGTGTTAGTAGTTTGGATGAGACTGTACGATGGGATAAAGCACTCCTTGAACAATCTGCACAAAATGTTGACTGCCTTTTAACTGTGGCCGATGGTCTTTTTGATTTTTTAGCAGTCGCCATGAAAGACAAGTGCACTGAGTTTAGGTACTTGTATTCTAGTTGTTTTGATAGTAACTTTATCTAGAAAACACCTTGATATTCATGCAAAGGCTGCCGAAAGAAAAGATGAGCTTCTTAGGAGATTCACACAACATCGAGAAGAAAGCCAAAAGAAATCCCGAGCTATTCATTTCCGAGAGTGTTCCTATAGTCCATGTTGATTATATAAGTATAGTTTACAATGCAGGACACAATTGATAAGCAAATTAAAAAGACCTAAAGTACTTCGCCAGTGTTTTGAATAGCTCGAACGATATCTTCAAAGTCAGCTTCAGTGGTGACAGCAATAAGGCGACGTCCTAGAGCAGAAATTAAATATGCAATATATAGAATAGCTCGATACGTCCTTCAGGGGAATCTAGTAAGTGTGATTGCAAGAGGAAATGTGTCTTTCGGGGCTTGAGCAAGCTCAGCTTTGGTACATTTTTCAACAATAGTTGATAGTAAAATATAACCCTTTGGTGGAATCCCATACTTGGCATCGTTTATAGTCTAATTCATGGTTTTAGATTATAATATATCTTTGGTAGTATACACTCCAGTATTCAAGTTTGCCATTACGAATAGCTGCATACCGCTTCTACACCTTTGTGTTAAATGTATATGTTAATTATGTCAGCAGTACCGCCCAGTTGACAAACATGGTTTCTCCACGTTTCCAAATGAATCCAGCCCATTCTGCTTGTAGTTTAGCTTGAGCACTTGTGTGTTCCTTTTCTCGTAAATATGCTTGGTTTTCATACCAAAACATCTAGTAGATAATCACATTCAAAATCAAGTAATAAGTTTACCTTTTGCTCTTCAATATCGCTAGGAAAGGTAGATATGAAATTCCAGACTCGAATGACATCTCCATCAATTAATCTCGGATCACAAAGCCGATGGAATCGATTTGTAAACTACTCAAACTATTAGATAAAAACTCTAGATAGAAATTAGGGATACCTTTCGTGTAATTTGGTATAAAACAAAGTACTTGAATGGGATGTAATATGTGACGACGACACCGAAACAAAGGACAGTAAATACCATGGCAGTCTTCTTTGGATGAGTCCATAAAAATAAATTCTTAATCTTTTCAATCAAGTCACATATTTTTCCCAATTCATGTTGAATAGTTCTTGCAACATTGCGAGCCATGTGATACTTTTCAACAAAAGAGAGTGATTTTGCATTTTCCATTTCCATGACAGAATATAAGGCTTCACTTGCTAAACGCTCTTTTAAAGTAACAGGCTTGGATGGATCACGTAAAGTTAGCTGGAGACGGACAGTCAAACTTGGTTTAGCTTCAATTTCATTATCATCATCCACCACAGCATCAAGTGGTGTATTTATAAGCGGAATTGTTCGTTCAATTTCAACTTGAGTTCCACCAAGACGACTGCTTGTGACTAATTCTTTTACAGGAAAGCAAATTTGACCAAGTAATCGATTAGAAGTCATTGCATTTTCTTGCACAACATCAAAGCGAATAATTCCTGGGCACTCTTCCCATGGCAAAATTTCTTCTAGCTCGGTAACAGGGTTGATTCGAATAGGTTGCAGAATGGGGTATTTAAATGCATGACAATCAACAGTACCATCATCTCGTTTCCATACTTCTTCAACATCATGTAGTACAGCTACAAATATTCATTAAATACCATGCAGTGCGAAAGACACCAACCATCTTTAGCATGAGGGCTCAAGTGAGTAAATAAATCCTTGAACCAACTATTGTTCATAAGTCGAATGTCATTAGACAATGGATCATCTCGTCCATATTCAGGGTGTCTTGATGAAGTCACTGAATTGGTACGAGCAACTAGGCGAGGTGGAAGACCTTTAAAATGGGGTTCATAATATAGTTCGACATGTGAGTCAATCGGGCGTAAAATATCCTTTTGCTTCATTTCTGGCCATTTCGCCTCAATTAAATCTGAAGCTGCTCGTGGTACAACATGCAGAGTGGCAATCGATCGAAACATTTTCATTTTAATTTCATCAGGATCGTATTGTGTCCAAGTCTTTTGTACACCACCATATAGAAATTTGATGTAGTTGATTGATAATACGATCACCAAGCCGCTTAAAACAATAAAAGGAAAATGTGCAGTTGGAAAATACCAAACACCAAATGATGAACCAAACCAAATGACAATTGTCAATAGAGGATTACGCCACTCTAGTAATTCCCGGATTTGAATTTTGGTATTCTAATCAAGAATAATGATGCATAGAATGAAGCTTGATGTACCTGAGCCAGATTGACTATCATATCTAAACGCTCAATGTTGCGTTTAATAATATCCCCTTTAAACTCAAATTCGTCAGGTCTTACAAAAGTTGCATCAGGGTGCAATTCTGAAGAAAACAGCGTCATGAAATACTCTTTATACTCGAGTTGGAGTTGAATAAGCCCCATTTCTTCTTCGCCTTGACGAAGTACGAACCAGTCAAAATGTGCATCTGGGGCTCGTCGACCAGGGCCAATTGTAGTTGACATTGGAACTAAGGAATGATAGCGTGCTCCTTGTCGCTGTAGAATTTCAAATGTACTGAGTGACACGCTACCATATCGCAACTACATTACATTTGAATTGATGATGGCAGAATGGAATTTACCGCTTGCTTTCCACTTTTAAGTTTAGTCATACTTGGCGTAGCAACTAAAGTTAGAGGCTTGAGAACGTCAACTGTGATTTCAGAGTGAACACTAAAGACATCATATTTCTTTTTGAAAACGACCGAAGGGCAATCAGGAGCATGGACATAAATTTCTTTTGTATTGCCTTCAAAGGATATTGCCACTACAGGTTCAAAGTCAGGTAAGTATAAAGTTGAGTGTCCATCAAGCTTGGAACATTGTGGTCCACAAATGTGCAATCCCTTCACATAAATCGATAGCGAACCTCGAGGTTTTGGTGCTGTAGGGTCAATAGGCTCAGTCGTTTTATCGCTTTTGATTTCTCGCTTGGCTTTTTCTTGAGTGATGCAAAAGCAGCATTATGAACTTTAGCTAATGTTGCGCATTGCGTTGAAGGCAAAGTGTTGTCTACTATATTCACGGTTGGATGAAAGCAATAAGAAAGTAATATCCGTGGTGAACAGGTATCTGATGCATTTAGCGAGATCCATTCTTCAGTATTAAGCCCAGGTGTAATAATACAGCCACAAACAGGTAAACGTACATGTCCGATGGGTGATGTTGAGGATTCATACGGATGAAGCGATATATCGAGTAAAAGTTGTGTAATAGCAACATCGGTATGGTAAAGTTTCATAATGGTATTCCACTGTCCTATTGTATTGCCTTGTGTTGTATTCGATCTGCCATAAGGAAGCAATGTAATCGTCACAGCCAAATTCTTTTTCAACGTATCTTCATCAATATCTTCCACTCGAAGTACAACAATAGTAAATACACCACATCTTGATAGTTTTTCTTTAATTTGTCCATGTGCATCGGACGCCAATCTACATTCCCAATTAAGATTCATTACAATACTCAACACATACGACATTGCACGTTCACTTACAGACGGTGGAGCAGCCGTATATGGTCTTGCTTCTAGTATATCACCATTTGCAATTTCATCGCCTGCAGGGTTAAAATAATAAAGATCTATATCCCATGAATCATTCCTGAAGAGAGTGAATCAACCTCGATTCAATCGTTTATTGCGAAGACCAACAACGTGCTTTGGATCACCTCCAAACTGTACAACATACTTTTTCTGGGCTGCAAGAACGATACTCTGCACGTAATCGCTGTATTCGAACTGACACGTCACTTCTTTCTTGCCTATCTGCACCACACATGACAAAGCTACCAAATACACTTAAATAATCTCATTAAAGCACGTACGAAGCGTTGATGCCATATTCGGTCTTCGCACAGACGCTTTCTTCGCGTCCATCTTTTTTGAAACTGAAAGATTTCAACGATTTCGCGCCAATTTTTTAGCCAATCAACAAGTGGATTCATCTTCAGTAGCCAATAAGCATCGACTATCAGAATTATCCAATCAATAGTAAGTACGTTTCATTTTAAGCCAATCAATTAATATTATATATTTTAGCCAATCAAATATTATGATTATTGTTTTATCCAATAAACTATTTTAGTTATGGTTGACAACTCATCGGACATATGTCAAGTAAATTTTTGACAATCAATTTTCATTTGAAATTTTTTGTGCAATGGATTTGTCCAAGTCTGTTAATTTAATTCTTCCAGAAGATGGAGGCATTAGAATCCTTCATGCCATGTGCAATCGCATCAATTCGAATATTGATACTTTTAATGTGACGGTGACACAACTTTGTGTCGAAGAGACTCAGGGAATTTTTGTGAAATATTTGCTTTTGGCTCTGATTGCAATTGTACCTGTGGTTATTCTTAAATATGCAAACAAACTTGATGGATATATAAGGTGTCTTTTGGTATCAAACATTGTGTTTGCGTTTTGTCAAGCTTTTGAATTGACGAATTATTGTGGGATTTTAATTGGAATTTGCCTGGGCACTGCCTTGAGTTGTTGGGAGAGTGTGAATATTTATTTTATCTTGCTGATCATAAGTATGCATTTAAGTTTTTCGTGGACTGGGGGGATTTTTCCTGTGTGGGTAGTTGATATTGCGGGCATTACAATAGCCGCACTGTTTACCAAGGGTTATTTCATGGGTATAAAGAGAGATTTCATGTTTATCATTACTATAATGATCACTTTCTATGCGGCAACTTTTGTGCTTACTGCACTATTTGGCAAAATATCAATATTCTCGACTGTTACCCTTTGGGGTGCCTTGAGTGTTATTTACCTTCTCCAAATACCAATTGAAGAAAAGCAGCATAAAGAATAATGCTAAATCGATTAAATTTTATGTCTAAATGTCGTGTTGAGTTGCATTCTGATGAATTTCTTTATATGTATGGTTGTTCATAAGCGGTAAAGACTTGTATGCCAAAATCTGCAACAAGTCACCAACGACAATACAAAAAACATTTATAAATTACCATCAAAGCACATACAAATGACCACCGTCTACACAGTTCTTCCAACTGAAGACGGATTTACTTTTCTTCATGTTGTTATGAACAAAGCCAATGCCCATTTCCAGCTTGTGAATACAACCACAATTGATATTTGTATAAATGAAAGCTATGGTGCTGCTACAAAGAATTTAATGTTGCTCTTCATTATGATCTTTTATCTTAATCAAACATTCTCCAAAGTGTGTTAATCTTCTTACTTTTGCAACAACATCTTTTTTGACTTATATCGTGTGTCAAATGCTTGATTTGCCTTGTTTAGTATGTGGTGTCGTTGGTATTTCTTTGGGAGCTGTTTTAAATAATTATGCAAACTTCAGCTTCGTCATTGCACTGGTATGGTTGTATACTTATGTTTTTTTCAATCACTAAACAATACATTTTCCGCTTGGCCTCTAGACATATTTACATCAATGATTTCGACAAGGTTTTTGATGAATTTAAGTCCGGCAGTGAGCTCAAAGAAACCTTTATTCTACCCTTTGTTGTAATTGCTGGCTATTTACTTGTATTTGTTGCCGATTGCATTTGCAATCCTCTACCAGCTTTTGGCAGAGTCATTATTCTTGTATCTGTAGTCCTATGTGAAGTGATTTTGCATGGGGAAAAAAGGCAAGAAACTCATGACGCTAATGAGCAAACTCCTTTACTCAACCACTAATATAACATTTAAACAATAGAGCAATTTGAATTAATGAATAATATATCTAGTAAAAGGACGATGAACAAAGTATCAATTTTGATCAAGACTTATCGGAAATATTATTCAGATTCTGATGAAAAATATCGACATCACAATCTGTCACATCATTACGTTGGTGGTGGTGATAAAGACTCAACAATTCATTTCAACACTTTAACAATAAAGCTGTGTATTATTGAGTGATGGCATGGACGAATACTTCGTATGTGCTTCTTCCACCTGTTGAAGGCCTTGGATTTTTACATGCTATTTGCAATGCTATGAATGATGACATGTACACACTCAATAGCACAATGACAAACCTCTCTGCCGCTGGAATTGATGGTCTTTTGGCCAAATATTTGATCCTATTGCTTTTTACTGTGGCTGTCATATTTATTGGTGTGTATGCTCCAAAATTCCTCCGTCTATTTCTTTTTACCACAACGTGTTACTTTGTTTTTATAGCGTGTCATGTACTTTGCTTTCCACTTTTGGTAGAAATTGCATGCACATGCTGCCTTGTTGTATCTATGATTGTCTATGGCTTTGATCAACGAATTAGTATAATTGTATTATTGTTTTTTGAGACGATGTCATCCATATTTCAATTACTTTCATCAACTTGGAGTGTATGGGGAATGGACATATTGAGCATTGGATTGGGATTGTTTTATATTGAGATTTTTACGTATGAATTTGGAACTGATCGTTCGTTCTCAAGCTATGGTCTCTTTACTGGTATTATGTGGGTTATTGTGATATACATTGCTCGTTGTATATTTGGTCCAATATCATTTTTTTGGCAAGTTTTCATTTTGGGGATTGCAATATTCTTGTATATTTCGTTGTCAAAGAGAAGATTGGCAGACCAAACGCAAATTAATGAAAGCACTCCATTAATCAACAGAACTGTTTGAAGCATGCCAATGAAAATATACTTTATCTACTATGTTTGTAAGCCAAAATTGTTTTATCTTACTTGTGGAGTATTTAGCATTACCAAACTATGCAATAAGAAAGATCTCATTTAGCTTAATAGCATTTAATTTTGCTACAACTACTATACTTTGATCGTCAGAAAGCTTTACCTGTCCTGGATTGTTGGTATATACCATAATGCACAAACAAAACGATTTAATATTGTCTGTAAGAAGAAATTTCATTAGACAATTGCGTGCTGTATACAATCTAGCATTTTGCACTATTATCATTTATTCAATACTGTTGTATAATATGGTGCCAATTACTTGGAAATGGGACGATATTGTAAGCAGAGGAAGGTGTAAGGTCGTTTCTGATATAGGACTTGACGACAATGGGTGGAGGTGTGCAAAGATCGTATATTGTAAAGTGTTATCCAAACGAAATATAAAAGATATGAATTTCCTGTATCTTGGACCT
>JNBS01002135.1:0-15115 GCA_002081575.1 Thraustotheca clavata | reverse complement strand
AGAAGGAACAAGCAGATAGACTGTATGTAGAATCTAGTACGTTATATATATGACCTTCTCGAAGAAAGAAGAATGTAAAGTGTGGTCTTGCATAAAGAATTGCGTGGAATTAGATGAATAGGAAAATACAGTATGACAGAAAATAGTATATGGAGCTGAAATATCAAATCTAATTGTACCGAAATAGTATAAGAAAGACTAAGTTCACAAAATAGTGTATGAGTATGAAAATAGTGTGCATTGATATTTAGCATTTTGATATGACCGAAGAAGTATCGTCAATGACAAGCATGTTCTCACGTATGATTACATCACGATTGTGCGTAGATAGATAAGGAATAGATGCTATTCTGATGGTTTGTACGTAGTACTCTTGGGGATACTGACAGCAGCAAAGTTTTGGTCAAGAAAGAAGCAAATGGAATACCTCCAACGATTCCTCGTGATCTTGAGCTTAAGATTGCTCTTGTAGGAGGAAATGGCGTCGTACAAACAACTTTATAATGCTGTTGCTTTATAATCTTGTAGGGAAAGTCATCCATTGCTCGAAGATGGCTTAAACGGCCTTATCAATCGGCATATCATCAAACTGTTGGAGTGGATGTCAATATGCTTGAATACCCGTACGATGGAAGCAAGATTCATGTGCATATTTGGGATGTATCCTCTGCTGAAGTTGAGAGCAATGGACTTCATGAATTGCTTTGTGATGAACTCGATGGCATTTTCTTTGTGTTTAATGTTCATCGTGTGAGTTCGATTATGGCTGTTGATGCTTGGCGATCCAAATTAGCGCAGTTTATATCTTCTAGTGAAGTACCATGCTATCTATTGTGCCATAAAGCAGACATGCTTCAAAAACGTGTCATGACAAGTGATGATATTGAAGCTTATGTTCGGGTAGGGCTGATCTACTTTTGATGTCTCTCATGATAAATAGACTGCGGGATATCGTGGCTGGTCTTGGACTGTTGGAAGAATGGGTTTGGGTGAAAGTGAACGCAACCCTGCTGTAATGGAAGCTCTTGACAAAATGGTATTTGTTTAGGTATTATTTAAACTTATCACTTTGATAGATTGGGTACATTTGCCTGGAGAAACCTTTGAAAACTCTCATTAATGAACGTAATGGGGAATCTACAACTCCAGTACGTACATGAGTCAAGTAAATTCCTTATTATTCACGAGTAGATGCTGTTGAAACACAATACCGAAAGTGCTCGTTATATAGAATCAATGACACCGTGCATTTCGTCAACTTCTTTGCATATTCCAACTAAAGCAATTACAACAATACCTCGAAGAACAGATATGGAAGATGAAGGCTTTGGTGCTCAGTGGATATTTGGGGAGCAAAAAGGACAATATCTTGTTGAAAATGACTTGAATGAATGCCAAGCATCTCCAGTGAACGATACACCAGTACAAGAAGACATACCAGAGTCAGAAATTAAAGTCAAAGATGATGGCTGGAGATATTTTGCTGGTAGCATTGAACGAACGAAAGCTGAAAGCCTTTTACGGTACTAAATGACCTAAGAGCTCAAGTTTCATCGTAATGTAGCACACGTGATGAAGGAGCTTTTCTTGTGCGTCGAAAAGACTCCCAAACTCTTGTGTTATCCTACAAAGGCCAAGAAGATATTCACCACGTTCTTCTCGAGTATAATGAGCATAAATATCATATCGGCTCAGCTAAGGTTTCTCCAAAGGATTACAGTGTTAGTTTATCAATTTTGTAGTCCCCAAATCAACCATCATTTGAAACATTGGATCAGTGCCTAAAGAGTGTACAACGATATGCCAACAAAGGTATTGTCTTTAAACGACGTCGATGGTTCCGCGTTGGAGCTCAGACAATTGTTATGCAAGAAAATGTTGTCGAACCAACTCCACGAGGAGCAACGAAAAGCAATTTTCAAGTCTCAGACGCAAATACTGTGTGGAAGATATCCGATGATAATGCATTTACTGCATCACGTCCTCGTTTACAATCAGTGCAAGAACCTGTCGAAGTTCCACCTTTACAAAGATTGCAAGTATTATCTCGAGAGTTTTACAATAGTCTGCGTCAGCGTTTAAGAGCTATTTTATCTCGAAGTCCCAATGGTATACAATTACAACTTTTCTTGTGCTAACCTGTAATAGAAATGGCCGTCCAAATACAAGAATTGCTTAGTGTAGCAGATTTGGAGGAACGTGAAATACAAGACAAATGTAAGAGTGCCAATGCTTTAGAAGATATGTGGCGAAAACTTGTCAAAGATATGGAGTGCTGGAACCAAATTTTAGCCACTCTGGTACAATTAGTTTAACTTTTGCTCTCAAGATCACTCTTACATTTTACTAGGAGGTGAATTTAGCATAATCGACTCTGCAAGTATAGCCTCTCAATAAAGGTACTTAATACCATTATTGTTAATCCTAATCGGCAACAGTAGATGGTGCAATATCAAGATTTTGTTTTATTTGAATCTCACAGATTTATTATGCACCATTGCAAAAGATGATTAGAGCTCGTTTCACCTAAGAATTTGCCATTCCCCACAAATAGGTTCGAGATGACAGGTCATGCTTTCTCGTTAACTAAATGGGAAGTTGTTCTGCATTTACTAAAAGGTAACATTGGAGCTGGTGCACTTTCACTACCGTATGCATTTGCCAAAGTTGGGATATATTGTGCCCCATTTATCTATTTGATAATTGTTAAGCTTGTTAGAATTATGTTGTAGCTCATTTTTATCATTAGGTACTTATTTGCATCTACAACATGCATTTACTTCTTTATTGCAAGCAACAATTGAGTCCAAATCGAGGAATGTCATTTGGTGATGTTGGTTTACATTTGCTTGGAAAGCGTGGAAAAATGGCTGTGAATGTATTTCTTGTTGGAACTCAACTTAGCTTTTGCTGTGTCTATTTTACAGTCGTAGCTACAAATCTGCACGCTGTTTTACCAACACGGTAATATATAGCATAGCAATGACTTGAATGTGTATTGATAGTATTCGTGAAATATTTCAAGAACGACAACTTATTCTTATGATATTTCCTATCATCTTGGGGCTTTCATGGGTTCGTACTCTCCATAAAATCACTCCCTTTTCAGCTTTAGGTATACATCTACCAATTTCTGTACTTGATTATGCGCTTAGCCACCTTTGCAGTATTTCTTGGAATTGCTATTGTTTTTTACTACTCTTATGTCTACGGATCAAGCACATCTTCATCACCTATATACAAAAATGACTTGAGCTGGTCCCAATTCGCTGAATTTTATGGTTTACATGCATTGTTTGCATAAATATTGATGAAAAAGTGTAGGCACGGCAGTGTATAGTTTTGAAGGTATTGGTCTTATTTTACCGCTGGAAAAAGACATGGAAGAACCAAAGTACTTTGGTCGTCTACTTATGATTACAATGAGTTTTATTCTTGTGCTTTTCATTCTTCTGGGTGAACTTCCAGTCTTAGCATTTGGAACGATTAAAAGTGGAAGTATGACTGCAGTATTACAAGATTACTTTTCTAGTTATATTGTTTCTTTGGCAAATATACTCCTCGCAATCGCTTGCTTGTTTTCATTCCCCATTCAATTTTATCCAGCTCTCGAAGTACTTGAAAAACAATTAACACGTCATGGGTACTTTACACCAGCTATTCAAGATTATAATCATATTGTTCGTGTACCAATGGTCAAATCTACAAATCCTCTTACTCCCAGTCCTCCAGTTCCTTACTGGATTGAAAGTCTATTAAATACAACTCAATATGAATTACGAAGGACATTTTTTAGATCCATGCTTGTGACTTGTTTAATGCTAGTAGCTATTTGCATTCCCAACGTCGGATTACTCATAAGTCTTTTTGGCTCTGTTGGTTCTAGTATGCTTGCCGTAATTTTACCTCCAATCTTTTACTTATCTCTCAACAATTATCATATTTCTACTGCTTCATTCATTTTTCATGGTCTCTTAATCGTTCTTGGCATTATTGGTATGATTGCTGGTACAATTCAAGCTCTAATTGACATAGCTAATAGCTTTAATTAATTTGTATTGAAAATGATATATCTCATATTTGTTCAACTGGTTAAATAACACAAAAAGTATCCACTCTCAAAATAAATACTACAACATATCATTTTATAAAGTACTTTGTTAAAAATATAAACTTAAAGCTTATCTTTTGAATGTACGTATAGAATTCAATAGCGATACCTTTAACATAGTTGAAATATTTGTTTAAGCATATAAAAGGCTTTATTCATCGGTTGGAATGGCATTTACGTGCATTGGAATCATGTTGTAGTATGGACCAATCAGCAATCGCCACGGGACACATCATATCATTAAAGGTATGATGTTACACAGTTTTTTGGGTTTATGAAATATGTATAAAAAGATAACTATTTGAAATTAATTGTATAAGGGTATAGAATATAAAAGGTTTCCCAAGAATGCATTATTTCAAAAGTAAAAATTTGGGGCGAAGCATGGGAAGACTTGTCCAAGCGGCTGTGGCGATCTTTTCAATGGCTTTGACGGCATTTGCTGATGTGGAAACACATGAGGTAGATAGAAGAGTGTATGGATAATAGATTGATGTGTTTATTTGTAGTATACGCCAGCAGAAGAGGTTGTGATTTGGGTAAATAAAATTGGGCCGTTCAATAATCCACAAGAGACGTACACATACAATTCATTGCCTTTTTGTAAAGCATCAGGGCTTGAATTGCCTGAAGCTCATGCGTTGGGCATTGGTGAAATCTTGGAAGGTAATGAATTGTTTAATTCAGGAATGCAAGCAAAGTTTGGACGAAATACGGAAAAATCAACTTTGTGTTCGCAAACATTTACAGCACAAGAAGCTCAAGAGTTTATCGATGCTGTTGATGAACATTATTGGTACCAAATGAATGTGGATGATTTACCTGTGTGGGGACTTGTGGGTAAAGTTGTCAAAGCGGATGACGATCCTGATCTTTTAAAAGAAGTTTGTATTTGAATATTCGAATCATCATTTATGTTTTATGTAGTTTACGGTCGGTACGCATCTCATTTATACACACAAGAAATTTAGCATTTCGTACAATGGTCCAAATATTATTCATGTGAATCTCTCGTATGCAGATATTGCTACTCCAATTCAAGCTAATAAGTTGGTTTATTTTTTGCTTCGATATACTCAAAATTTGATAGAAAAATTGAGTTTACGTATGAAGTCACTTGGAGCTTGACAGATATTGAGTTTGAAGATCGATTTGATCGCTACCTTGAAGACGAGTACAAATTATGATTATATTCTTTAATGACGATTTTGGTAGATTTTTTGAGCACCAAATCCACTGGTTTAGCATTTTCAATTCGTTTATGATGGTTATCTTTTTGTGTGGTCTTGTGGCACTTATTTTATTGCGTACGCTTCGTAATGATTATGCTCGATTTGCAGCAGATGAAGATGAACTTTTACTTGAACCAGGCCACACCAGCTCAATGTTAAAAGATGAATCTTCAGCTGGTTGGAAACTTTTACATGGTGATGTGTTCCGTGCACCTCGTCATTTACTTCTTTTCTGCGCCTTGCTTGGTACAGGTGCTCAATTACTTGTACTTACATTTTTGGTCATTTTAATTTCGATTGTGTCATCGCTTTATATGAAACCTGGTGGTGTTGTATCTGTTGGTCTTACTTGCTATGCTTTATCGTCACTTGCCAATGGGTTTGCAAGTGGTGCATCATACCATCAATTCTTCTACCCTCGCGTATCAAAAGATTGGATTAAAGCCATGATACTATCGATTTCGCTTCTTCCTAGCGTTATTTTCGTGTCGCTTTTCTTTATCAATGCAATTTCTGTAGCTTATGGCACGACGTATGCAATTCCCTTTGTCACGATTGTTCAAGTAATTCTTGTTTGGTTTTTTGTATCGTGTCCATTGTCAGTCTTGGGTACAATTCTTGGACGTCATGGAGCTGCTAAACGTGGTTTTCCATGTCGTGTTAACAAATTTCCTCGTGAAGTACCTGAAGCACGTTGGTATCTTCGTCCAGCGGTAATTTCATTCTTTTAGTTCTTGATTGATCAAGTATTGTAGGCTTTGATCATGCTTACAGGTGTTTTGCCATTCGGATCGATTTTTATCGAAATGTATTTCATCTTTGCCTCCTTTTGGAACTACAAGTTCTACTACGTTTACGGCTTTATGCTTCTCGTATTCCTTATCTTGACTGTCGTAACTCTTTGTGTGACGATCGTCTGCACTTACTTTTTGCTTAATTCGGAGAATTATCATTGGCATTGGACGTCATTCTTGGCTTCTGGAAGCACAGCCATCTATGTGTTCATCTACGCAATTTACTTTTACTTCTTCAAGACAAACATGTCAGGATTTCTTCAAACATGTTTCTACTTTGGCTACATGTACGTTAGATGATTGAATTCTGTATTTATATTTGTACGTGTAGGGGATTGTTCTGTTTTGCCTTTTACATTATGTGTGGTACGATCGGCTACTTTGGCAGCAGTACCTTCACAAAGCGGATATACAGAAATATTAAGATTGAATAAGCCCACTGCTTTGTCAGGATGAAGCATTTGTCTAATATGAACGTCGGGCTTAATAGGAGATTTTACAACGAATAATCAATCGGGCATTTGCTTTCCTTATTCGTGTCATTTAGTATGATTAGCTCATGTAAGTAAAAGGAGGAAAGATGTCAAGTGCGATAGGGATTCAAGACTAATCTGATAATAGCAAAGTTCATTTCTTTGTGAACCTTTTCATCAGAGCCTAAAAGTAGTCAAGTAGCGAAGAATTGAGGTCAAAGTGCTTAGCCAACGTTGTCAATGCAAGAAGGTTTGTTGCTTCCAGAATTGAGGCTTTACTACCTTCTTCTAGTGCTGCCATTAAAGAGGAGTCCAATGATTTGGGCAATTTTGCGAGCGCTTGAATCGTTTTGCTCATGTGTGGTGTTGTAATCTGGTGTGCTTGCACACTCACAAGGCCAAAGTATACTCGAATCATAGCTGACCAGCCGGATGTGATAAAATCGTCAACAATGATTCGAATCGTATATGGGGTCAAAGATGGTTCATTAAGAAATAGCGCCATGATCCATCCAGAAGCATACATTTGAGGATGAATTTTGTGCTTCAACAGGCACTTGGCCACAGTGGGAAGGTGAATACGTAAAATACTATCAAATTGATACATCCGCAATAAAGCACCAGGGAGATGTGGTAAGCAAAAGACGTGACGTAAATCATGCTGATAGAAGCAAGCAGTAAACACTTGAAAGCCTCGAAATTCATCGTAGCCAAGAATGCTCAAAATGGTGCTTCCTAGAAATGTCATACCATGGCAATACCCTGTGGCTGGGTCAAGTTGAGCATAGGCTTTAAGCATACGAGCTAATTTGGATTGAAGCTCTTCAATTAAAAGCTGATCGGCCACGGACATTGAAGAGCCTCTTCCAAGTCGACTAGATGGTGTGTTTGTGTATAAGCATTCAGCACGGACAAATGTGGTTCGGTGCACGTCAGCGTTTATAGCTAAATGATGCTTATTGGAGACATCAGACTCTGCCATAAAGACTAGTTTTTCATAAGAATAGCACGGTACTGCGTTTCTCAATGATTGTTGATTTAAGTGATACTGCCAATACGCCCACCGTTGATGCACTGATTTAAAGGAAGCAGACAAAAGTCGCTTACTATCGATAATATTGAGCCACGTTTTGGACACTAGTCGGCACTGGACAACATCAAAACAAGACAGAAATTCAAAAACATGAATGCTGCCTCCTCGTAACGAGCCCATAGGAGCTCGCAGAGTTCGTATTTCTCGCAGAATAATAGCAATCGCATCATCCCCAAATGCTTGAATGGACTCCCCAAGTTTGTAAATTCGTTGCAATAGTTTTCGTCGATCATCTCCTTTAGAAAGATGCTCAAGATCTTGAGCACGATGATGGAGTTGGTTCAGTAACAAGGTTGCTTGTTCAATTGATTTCCACGTACGTCCTCGTGCACCACTTTGTTGTTTCGGGTCAAGCATATCCAATTCAGTAAGGTATCGAGCGTATTCAGTCAAATTCGCAGCATGAACAGCCTCAATAATTATGAATTGAAATACAAAATCATCAATGTACCTTGATTCGAGTTGCTTCCTGTTGTCCTGCAACCCATTCAGCATGGCATGTCATTCTAAGACTGGTACGAAATCTAGATGTAATTTCATCTATCGGATCATCTTCTACATCCTATCCTCATACACTATAAGCCCAAATAAGCCTCATGAACGCACAGTGATGGCAGACTTTCTTCTGGTATTCGTGCTTGCATATTTGGACGAATAGACATGCTCATCAATCTTAAATTTTTTGACAGCATTTTCCTGTGTTGGTGGTACAAAGCCTACAACAGCACTTGTCGGACGTGGTACCGATGGCAACAACCACGATTCCAGCGACGAGGCAATCGCTTCAAAGAAACCCATTACCTCGTACAAGAAAATCGCAAAGATCTTCTAGAGCCACCCAAAAACTGACTCATCAAAGTAACTAACAACTCATCCATCACAATCCTCTCCATTCATTTCTACGCAGTCCTTTCTTCTTCTTCCTACTCACCGCGTTCTTCTTCTCTGCTCACTTTTTTCCCGGGCAAATTTGAAAATGAGTTAAAAAATCGTTTTATACAAAGTAGTTTTAAACATTTAGTGTTTAATATCACAGATGTGTTTTAAACGCATTTTGTACTTGCCTGTCATCGTCATGAGCATCGTCAAGACGTACGAACAAGGCCGACAAGTTCATATTGGGGCTTCTGGGGACCAAGTGGGTGCTTCTGTAGGCAAGTTAGTTGCTGAATTGAGCAAGTCTGCGATTGCAACTTCTGGACGCTTCACTTTGGCACTTTCTGGCGGTTCATTGCCCAAGGTACCAATTTGTATGATGAAAATTGATAAAAAAATGATGTAGATTCTTGAAAAAGGATTGTCTTCCTTAAAAGGTGATCTTGATTTTTCAAAATGGCATGTGTTCTTTGCTGATGAACGTTGTGTACCTTTGGATCATGAAGACAGCAATTACTTGGCTTGCCACCAAGCTTTGTTTCAACATGTTGGAGAAATTGCATAATGAAGAGTATAATGATATTGTAGGTTCCAATTCCTCGAGAACAAATTTATACAATTGTCTTAAATACTAACCCAGCAGTGGTGGCTCAAGAATATACTCAACAATTGATTAGTCTGTGGGGTACTGAGGTATGCAAGCAGAATGTTTGAATCGGGCTCCTAACGTGGGTTTAGTTGCCTCGTTTTGACTTGATTTTGTTGGGAATGGGTCCAGATGGACACACTTGTTCGCTTTTCCCTGGCCATGCTCTCCTTAATGAAAACTCATTGTGGGTGGCATCGATTCTGGATTCGCCCAAGCCTCCACCCCAACGAATTACATTGACTTATCCTGTTGTTAATAATGCTGCTGCGGTATGATGACTCCTCATTGAGCTGCTTACATGTGGGATAGGTGGCGTTTGTAGCGACAGGCGATAGTAAAGCACCTCTTATGCGTCACATGCTTGGACTGGAAACCCAAACTCCATCTCTTCCTGCTGCTCGCATTCTTCCTCACAATGGTCAACTACATTGGTTCATTGATGAAGCTGCTGCTTCCAAGCTCTGATTTAGTTAGAGTTCATTGCAAAGTATTGAATCAATACATTTTTTTCATCAGTCCACCACCCAACGAATTTTACTAAGGTCAACTTTTATTATCTGATACCACATTATTATCGCTTCAACAATACTGAAATTTTGAAGTTTACTCCATTACCAAGGACGTCTCTTTCAAAGAATCGTCTTCTTAATGCATTTTGAAGACTTTACGACTTTTGATCTTCTTTTTTGCATCTTCATTTGTCTAAACTTTTGTAAACTTTTGTAAACTTTTGTAGAAACTTGAACAGTACATGACATTTTTTACATCAAGGACATTAAATAACTCTATTGCATTGTTGCTGGTGCCCATGGTTGCTTGACAGATATATCATGCAAATATTCGAGCAATGGTTCATCGACGGTATGTAAGAATTCAGCAACTTGTTCTAATTCCATTGATGTTTCTTCATTTTGTTTTGTACTTGCATGTTCAGTATGTGCTAGACAAAAGCCTCCAAGTCGTGCATGATGGCCACAGCCATAACTCGCACAAATACGTCCACCACCATGTCGAACACAACGTTTTCGAGCATGAGCTTGTTTCTTACATCCTTCAACACAACAAAATCGTTTAGTCACAAGACCACCATGTTCTGGACAATAATCACCACCACTAACAGAGTTGGTGCAATTTTCAAATGCACACGGCTTCTTTCCTCCATGACGTACACATAATCCACGGGCATAAACTTGATTTTGACATCCTTCATAGCTACATTTCTTTCGTCGTTTATGAAAAGCACATTTGGTACATCCATATAGCGCTTCCTGTCGGCAGTCTTTGAACATACACAATACTTTGGCCATGGTAACTTGTGGAATGGTCTGTGATGGATATCAGCGTAGTTGTCCCACTTGCTTCGCCATTTCTTCGCTGCAAGCATCGAATCTGTAATGCTCAAGTCAACGAACGATGTTGCTGGTGGATTCACCCACTGCATTCAATTACGAGATGGATTACTTGGTAAGACAAGAGTTGATTAAGTTCTGCACGCATTGCCAAGGCTCAGAAACTTACGTACTTGTCGCGGGGCTTCTACCCAAATGTCCATAGATCCTTTCGTTGAAGCTCACCTTGTCCATGAACAAGTGAGATGAGGCGCTTATTACATGAAGCAAGCAATGCTCTATCAACATACCACGTAGCTAAACAGGTAATCCACTGCATTCTTTCTCCTGCTATCAATCAAGCCACAAGCAATATATCCTTTATCCACATTCATATTCATATGTCCAATATATCGAAATTCAATCATCACACATTATAAAGTTGATTCATCATGCCATCAATTGTTAGCCATTAGGTGACCAAAGCGACTTTGCGCTATAGTTGTTCAATTAGCTACTACAGTCCTCTAGAACAACGTTGTTAAAGTACTAGTATGCTTTTTAGATGTAATGATGCTTACCTTTGACACGAAAGAAATCAATGTTCATTTCCATGCGATCAATATGATACTGCCATTTCCATGTTATCTCCATCAATACATCAATACATGGTGTATGCATGTATCTACTTCATGTCAAAGTCAATCTTGAACACTTGATTCATTCCAGCACCACATGTGATCCAGTATACACACCTGCTACTGCAATGTTTCGCGTCTACACCACCTTCTTCAAGCTATACACTCTCATTTACACTCATTTACAGTCTTCTAAATCGCTTTATTCATGTATTCAATGCTTGCATCACATCTAATGCCTCATATCCATTCCTTCCCGAGTCTCCGATCACATTCTTTCTCCACGCCACTTGAACTTGGTATACAAAATTGCAGATGTTTTTAAAAGTATACAATAAAATTATGAAATCCACGTATTTGATTGGTTACTTGCTTGAACTAACACAGTAACAACGTTATAACGGTGTCATTTTTAAGTTTGGTGTGTAAACAGAGTTATAACAAGATGTTACCAAGGATCGCAAGGATTTGGCGCTCATTTTGGATTTTGCTTCGCGGTGAACATGAGCATGTTGTTCCGTAAGAAAGCGTTGGCACCGCTACATCGTCATCTTTCGACACGTTCCAAGTGTGTAGGTGTTGTACGAGAAGTGTACAACAAGTGGGAACGACGAGCTCCGTTGACTCCAGTACATGTCAAGGAATTGGTGCAATCTGGGATCGATGTCCATGTGCAACCAAGTAATCAACGTATTTTTACAAATGATCAGTATGAAGCTGCTGGTGCAAAAATCACGGATGATTTGAGTGCTACTAATGTGATTGTTGGTGTCAAACAAGTTCCAATTGAAAATTTGTTGAAAGATAAAACATACTTGTTCTTCTCACATACAATCAAAGCCCAACCTGAAAATATGCAATTACTTGATGCAATTTTGGACAAGAATATTCGATTGATTGATTATGAATGTATTACGGAAGGTGGAAAACGAAATGGAAGAAGACTTATTGCATTTGGTGGATATGCTGGACGTGCTGGTATGCTTGCTGGATTCCGTGGACTTGGTGAACGATTGATTAATAAGGGATATTCATCTCCATTTGTTAATATTGGATCGGCGTATATGTATCAAGATTTGGAACGAGCTAAACAAGCTGTGGCCACTGCTGGTGAACTTATTAAGAAAAATGGATTACCTGCTGATTTGGCTCCACTTGTTGTTACTTTTACTGGAAATGGCAATGTTTCTCAAGGTGCACAAGAAGTGTTTAAATTGCTACCACATGAATTCGTCGAACCTGAAGATCTACCACATTTAAAACCAAATCGCCACGTTGTCTATGGATGTGTGGTTGATGAGAAGCACATAGTAATCATTGACAATTGGATCCAAATTGTGACAATATTGTAGGTGCAACATAAGACCAAAGGTGATGATTTTACCAAGCAAGAATACTACAAGAATCCAGAAGAGTATGAACCAGTTTTCCACAAGAACATTGCTCCATACACATCTCTTCTTGTCAACTGCATGTATTGGGATGATCGGTATGACAAATTTATTCTTTACACATGGTAAATTCCTATAGATACCCACGTTTGATTACCAAGGATCAAATGGATGAAATTACTGAAGCTAGTGGTGGTGACCCCAAGCTTCTTGGTGTTGCTGATATCTCTTGTGATATTGGTGGAAGTATCGAATTCCTTGAGCATTCGACTTACATTGAAGACCCATTTTTCCTCTATGACATTAAATCTCGCACTGCCAAGCCCTCCCTTGCTGGCGAACCAGGGTATGCATATATCTACTCTCCATAGCAGACTAACAATTTCTGCAGTGTTATGATGATGGGTGTTGATATTTTGCCAAGTGAATTACCAAGTGAATCCTCTAATCATTTTGGCAACCATTTAGTTGGTTTCTTGAAGAATTTGGCTGGCGGTGAAAAAGATTTGCCTGTTGAATTGGATGGCGCTGTCATTGCTGCTGATGGTAAATTGGCACCAAAGTATCAATACATCAAGGAAATGCGCCGTGATCGTGAACGTGCTGCTGGACATGCTTATGCATCTGCTGCAGCTGCCGTTGCTGGTAGCACTTGTGTCGAACTCAAGGGTCATCTTTTCGACAGTGGCTTGATCAACAAAATCTTGGATTTGATTGAAGCCCACGATGGTGGATTTGCTGTCATTGAATGTCAAGTCCGCCCTAACTTTAATGATGAATCCCAAACTACTTCTGCCAACATCTCTCGTGCTGTGGTTCAAATCAGCATGGATTCACGAGTACACTATCATCTATACAATATCATACCTAAATTCTCTTGTAGGAAGCATTGGACGCCATTTTGGAAAAGATTAACGCCTTGTCGAGCTTGACCCCAGGGGCTGAAGCTAACGTGAAAGAACTCCCAGATTACTGCAAGGGAACTTACGACCAAACCCTCTCGCAACGCTCAACTGGCAAGGAAGGCGCTGGTATGACTTTCCAAGGCAGTGTATATGTGTCTAATACCAAGGAACGCAAGAACATTGTCTGTCTTGGTGCTGGTCTTGTGGCTTCGCCCTTGGTTGAATACCTCACTCGTGATGCCAATCACACGCTGACTGTTGTGTCAGGTCTCCCTGGCGAAGCTCAAGCTATGGCTACCAAGTTTAACAAGCGTAATCGCAGCGTCAAGGCTGCTCAAGTTGATGTTGGCAAGCAACAAGATGTCGTTGCATCTCTTGTCAAGGATGCTGACTGTGTTGTCTCGTTGTTGCCAGCTCCAATGCACGTCAACATTGCCAAATCATGTTTGACATCGAAGACCCCATTGGTGACAGCAAGCTACATTTCCCCAGAAATGCAAGCTTTGGATGAAGCTGCCAAGGCTCAACAAATCCCTATTTTGTGTGAACTTGGTTTGGATCCTGGCATGGATCACATGAGTGCCATGAAGATTATTGACCATGTACAGGCTAACAATGGTCGTGTGGTGTCGTTTTCCTCTGTCTGTGGTGGTCTTCCTGCCCCTGAAGCAGCTGACAATCCTATTGCGTAAGCTTTACTAGTATTAATCGTAGACTCATGAATATGCTATAGGTACAAATTTTCGTGGTCTCCACGAGGTGTCTTGACGGCAGCATTGAACTCTGCACAATATCTCAAGAACGGAGAGCTCGTGCAAATCCAAGGGTAATAATCCAATTGTATATCTGTCTTTATTCAGTCTTCTCTAGTGAGGATCTTTTGACAAGTGCTGAACGTGTCAACTTTTTGCCCGCCTTTGCTCTTGAGCAAATTCCAAATCGTAATTCTCTTCCATACGCTCAAGTGTACAACATCCCAGGTTGATTCATTTGGTTACAAGGAAATCTTAGCTTTACATTAGATGCCGAATCGATCTTCCGTGGTACACTTCGTTATGCTGGTAATTGTGCCATCATGCATCAAATGCGTCTTTTGGGCTTGCTCAACACTGATGAACAAGTGTTGCCTGACACTTGGCCAGAATTCATTGCCCAACTTAAGTCCAAGGCTTCCAAGAAGTTGTCTCCTGATGCCGAAGCTTTCTTGACTTGGCTTGGACTTGATGATGCTTCAGCACTCGTCGACCCAAGCTCAAAATCGCCAATTGATGCTTTCTGCGCATTATTGACCAAGAAGCTCTCATATTTACCTGGTGAACGCGATATGGCTATCATGCACCATGAATTTGATGTTGAATACTCTGATCGCCGTGAACACATCACATCGACTTACGTTGGCTACGGTGATTCTGAAAGCACTGTCATGGCCAAGACTGTTGGCATGAGTGCTGCTATTGGTGTCGACTTGATCCTCCGTGGGGATGTCAAGGGCCGAGGGGTTTTGACACCAACTACACCAGATATCTACAACCCCGGGCTCGCTCGTTTGGAAGCTGAAGGCATCCGCTTTATTGAAAAATTTCGCACTGTGTCCAAGTAAATCTAGATAAAATGCAATGTACTTG